>JASTWP010000588.1:0-130024 GCA_030770255.1 Temnothorax ravouxi
ATAAATAATATATATATATATATATATTATTTATATATATATATATATATATATATATATATATATATATATATATATATATATATATATATATATATATATTATTTATATATATCCCTATTTAATAAAAAATATTTGATAAAAGAGAAAAAGACAGACAGAGAGTATAAAACTCATCCATATTCTCCTCTTACTTACTCACACATTTTTCCTCTCAACTAGCATTATACTACTACAATAAATCACACGCAATACAGAGCTGTTCACTCTCATCATCACATACTAATCTCATTCATGAAGCTCTATCTCATAGATTTTACGACATCTATTGAATCTCGCAAATTCTCTTTCATTGTTTAAATACGCTTCAATACATTCGCGGCACTCATCTGCAGTCCTTATACGCATGATTATTTTTTCGCACTTGAAGCACATTGTTTTAACATGGATTGGGAACCCATGCAACCGCGATGAAATGCCATGCCATTGCACTTTTCTTTCATATCCACGCAACTGAAGGTGAAACGCCGCATAGCACCCCTGACATAAGCGTATACGTGGAGATCTCCGTCCCACGTAGCAGGGCTCGAGCCCGATGATGCAGAAACTATGTATAAGATTATCATATGTTTTGAGATACATCCGAGGCAGAACCCCGTCCAACAACCCAATAATTATGGGTTGTATTGGTTTCATAAATTTTATGTAATTAAATTTTAACACTGTTTTTAAATCTCAAAAAATAAAAAATTTTTTTCTTTTACCGTATTTTTTCAAAAAAATTTAAACTCAAACAACACAAGTCCTTGTTACACTCAAAACCGCGTTCGCGTGCGAGATGTAGCTGAAGAATGGTCCACTCGCCAAAATACAGATTCATCATCTTTACGACAAGAGATGTTTAAGCATTTTTATACTTATGCACTGACTTCATCAAACACATGCAAAAATGCAAATCTTGCACAGCGCCGATGTATGGCTGCTGCGATCATATAGATTAAATCCACACAAGTCAATGGCGTGATACCTTTTTCAATGACATATTGCGACGCGTCACGATAATTGATGATTTCATCGAACGTTCACAAAATTGCAATTGTTGTATTTTCAAATAGCGCGCCGATATACGGCTGCTGTAAGCATGGTGTTGGTAGGAACGAAGTTAAATACAATTTAATTTTTGCATAAACCAATGACGTGATATTGTTTTCAAGAACATGCCGCAACATGTCACACAATGACATCATCGAACACGTGCACTAAATCTGTACAGGTCAATGATATGATATCAAGCACAATGTCACGATGACTTCACTCAATAATAGTCGAGATCCGAAAATTGATACATCAAATTTTATGTAAAGTAAAATGGAAATCGCACCTCCTAAAGAAAATTGAAATCAATGAAGAAATTAAAGTTGAAGTTAATGAAGAAGAAGAAATGTCTGATGAAAATGCAGTTCCTTCGGATGATTCTTGTTACGATAGCGAAAGGTTTGAAGATGTTACAGCGGGAAGATTTTACCGCGTGGAAGCAACGATGTGACGAGTTTATCGAATCGTTGGAAGAACAAAGCCAAATTAAACGGCCACGATTATCGATCGGTCTCAAAGAGTCATTGATCGCTTGTATCGCATGTCTCGAAGGCCTGAAAGATTCGGTACGTCAACGTTTTGTACACGTGGGTCCCGGATACAGTGTGAGTGAGGCAGAACTCAGATGGCGCGAGATAGATACTTGAAAGTCATATAAACGCGCGAATAAAAGTATCGCTACGAGAAACTGTGAACTCTTTTGTACGTTTAATCTGCAAAAATGGTACGTGTTGCGCGTTATCTAGCCTATACTAGCATCGCTGGAGGAATTCCAGGAACGTAATAGCGAGTAAGCGTTGTCACGTATACTTAATTTGACTGTTCACATAAACAAGTACAATGCATGCGAGGTGTTTTGTGGAAATACCGCGAGAAATTAAAATGAATAGAGCTGTGGTCAACGTCGCGCGTTCTCACTCGCGGCCCCGTTCGCGCGCGTCTTTTCTTCGCCAACGATATTTAATTGTTTAGATCTTCGCGATATTTAATTTTTAATATTACATTTAAGTAAACGATAAACGAAGACAGCTTAATTCTAATGACAGGGAATGGGATAAATGGTAAATGAAAAGGAAAAATCATTTAAACTTTTTACCATATTATATACTTATTCATTTGTCATGTGGCATGAATTTTATGTCAACATGAATTCATATAAATAGGTTAGATTACTATGCACTTTTTATTCCCCTGATGGGCTTGAAAGGGCGTTTTTAGGGACGCCAACTTTTTACAAAATCATTTTACATTTACTCGCTTTCTGCCACCTAATTACTCTGCCTATACACACACCCACACATACATGCACACAACGCTCGCCTTGTCTTATCCTTAGAATCCGTACAAATATATATTGCTTATAGATAAGTTTTACAAAATTGATATAGTGTTTTTTAAAAGCGCAACCTTAACTGAGGAAGTAAGAAAATAATGGGAGTTCAAGGCAACTTTTTTACCTGAAACACACAAATGTGACAAGATGATTAATATAAAACAATGTTTATTCAATATATTTTGTATTAGAAAAACGAGTAACTTACCAGTGTTCTTCTTCTTCTTCAAAGTCCTCCATATCGAATAAACGACGTAATCCAAAAATATCAATGTCCGCTGAATTTTCCCAGATTTCAGCGTTGTTTTCCTGGTCAATCGTCCTATAAACCAATTTATCCAACGCTGGCGCACCAAGTTTACAAATCCTCATGCTATTTTATCTCGTGCATGTATATATGGTGCTAAAAACAAGATAAACAAAAATCTTAAAAATGTGAAATCTATGAAAATATTCATACCTACCGGATTGCGAGGGATCCGAATCCTCACCATATTATTTAGTTCTATTTCAAGTGTGGGCACGTTGTCTACCCATATCCACTGTAACCAAAAGAATGATTATATGTGACAGGAATTATAATAGTTTACGTTTACGTGAGTATTACTTCTGTAGTAACTTATACGAACGATATCATCGTAGTTACTATAAAATCTTTCGTTTATGCGGAGAAATTATCGTATCGGGAAGGGTCTGCGTGCAACGGCAGCGTCGGTCCGCGGAGGAGGGGGGGGAGATATCGCGTTCGCGTTTCTCCATTAACTCTTCACGCTATTACATGCAAGCTTAATTAAATAAATTTTTATTGTACTTAAAAAATTTGCCTACCACCGCTGGATTTGAACCAGAAACCTCCGGCTCTTGAGTCAATCACCTTCAGAATACAGGCCATAGTCTCTTAATTTTAAACAATAATATGTATACACTAAAATACTGCAGGCTATTTACACAGTTAAAATTTACACAAAAACACACATAGGACACAGATTACACGGTGAAATAAGATATAATGGGTCTCCACAAGATGAACAGAAAAGACCGTCCATGAGAATATACGGACATGTGTCGTGTCTGCGATAAACGTATAACATCGAGAATAATCCACTGATTCTCACAATGCATGACGCACAAAACTTCACCTGTCCTGGAGTGAAATAACAGTATGTGCAGCACATCTTTGTCAGAGGATTTAACGCATTTACTTCTGCATGATTCAACACTCTAAAAATTTCTTCTGTATCAGACATTTCACTATCATAACACGAATCGTCTGACAATATTGCATCTTCATCAGACATTTCTTCTTCTTCATTCACTTCCATTTCTTCATCGTTTGCTTCAACTTCCATTCTTTCTTCTCCTTCAAACAATTCTTCGAGATCCATTTTATTTTAATGATAAAACCGCGGTACTGCACTAACGCGTCTAAATCAATTAGACGTTATATTCTCCACCGTCTTTTCGACCGTCCCCTATTCTTTTCCAATATATTTGGTAATAGAGAAACATCCGGTTCGATTGGCGATCGGCGATTCCGATTTCGCGACGGATCAGGTATCTCGTTACGTCGACTCTTAACAAATCCGATCTGCAACAATTCCTCACGAGCGGTTCGCTGATTTTTACGATCGGTTTCCTGATTTTAGGATTGAACACCGGTTTGCAAAGTTCTTCGTATTCGTAGCTCATATCATGTTAAATTTGGTGGGCCTTGATATACAGTAGCATTAAGATGGCCAGGACGAACCAATTTTCGTATAAGCTGCAAAGAGCATAAAAAAAAACGTTGCAGGCCTCAAAAGGCACCAATACACGTTATTAATGTTGGAAATCACAGTGCAGACAGCAACAGTCGCAACGCTTGAAAAAATTTTTTGTCAAGACAAACACGACCGAACACGATCAAGCACACTTTAAAAATCTTTTAAATGAGAATACCCCCATTAATAATTTTTTACATTCTCTTCCTGACGGAAAAGATTTTACCACTTCTCAATATAAATATAAATTTATCTTGCTATTGTTTCATTGTCCGCAATTGCTCTGATCGTATCGCTAATAAGGCGTGCAATTTGATAAAAAAATTCGATTATTGATTGTGAATTATTAGCATATGCTTTGGATACTATTGTGTATAATGCGCTACATGATAAATAGATGCATATAATATGGTTAAAAAATTTCCTTTTCATTTACCGTTTTTTTTTGTTAAGTTATCTTTATTTAGTAGTTTTCGCATAATTTTTAAACGAGAACGCGCGAGGGAAAGAGACACGCGCGAGGGAGAGATAACGCGAACGGGGGCCGGGAGTCGGGCGCGCAAACGGAGGCCGGGGATTGGGAGGAACCGCGCGCGAACGAGAAGACGCGCGCGACCGGGGGCCGGGAGCGAGCGAGAACGCGCGAGGGAAAGAGACCGCGCAAACGAAAAGACGCGCGCGACCGGGGGACGGGGGCGAGGGAGAGATAACGCGAGCGGGAGCGTGTGACGTCACGCGGACCGGCGCGGCCGTTGCACGCGGACCCCATCCGCGGCGAAAACGCGGTCACCCCGTGGCGCCGGAAAACGCGGACCCCCCTCCGTCCCGCGGCGCCCGAAAAAACGCGGCTCCCCCCTTCGCCCTGCGGCGCCCAAAAAACGCGGTTCCGCCCTCCTCCTCCCCGCGGTTCCCCCAATCACCCCCGCCCGCGGCTTTCCCCATCGCCCGCGGTTCCCCCCTCCCGCCCGCGGTTCCCCGAAAAAGGCGGATTCCCCCCCCCCTCGGCCGCAAAATCCGACACCCGTGTGTAACCCGATATCACACACACACACACACACACACACACACACACACACACACACACACACACACACACACACACACACGCGCGCGCGCGCGCGCGCGCGTGATATCACACATACACGCACGCACACGAACTCATTTAGAACCGGCCTAGCTTACCTACTCAGTTTTTTATCAACGGCGGCGGACCGTCGATGTGCGTTTGCTGACACGGCAAATTATAATGTATTAAACAGCGCCGATATTGCTGAACCTCCGAATCTGCCTTGATATGTTCGGGAAGCTTATCCCACAAATAATCTATGTGATTATAAAACTGTCGTAGTAGAATGACCTTTGGTATATACTTTAATTGCTCGGCGGTTAAATCGTAAATATCGCTGTTATCCGACACGAGCAAAAACATTTTAGAGACTGAGCATCTCAGCTCTACGCGTCTCTATAAATAGGCCAGCTTTCTCGATACTGCATTTTATTCGTTGTGGAGGGGAGGTAAAATGCGATTTGTACGACAATCGCGGACGATCAAAGTGACAAACTTTGACGATAGGATGACGTTAACGAAAGAGGTGCGCAAACATGGAGGCATGCTACCGATTTCTATACGCGGTATCATCTGCGGGCCGTCGAATTGCGGCAAGACAAACGTCTTAATAAGCTTGCTGGAAAGTCCGCACGGTGTACGTTTCGAGAACGTGTATGTGTACTCGAAATCGTTGCAACAACCGAAATATCGATATTTGGAGAATATACTAACACCGATAAAAGAAATTGGCTACTTTGCGTTCTCGAATAACAGTGACGTTATTCCACCGCGCGAGGCGCTCCCGAATTCTATTTTTATCTTTGATGACGTGGCGTGCGACAAGCAGGATACGATAAGAGAATACTTTGCAATGGACCGGCACGCGGACGTTGACTCTTTCTATTTTTGTCAGACATATGCAAAGATACCGAAGCATCTTATTCGCGACAACGCGAATTTATTGATTCTGTTTAAACAGGATGGTACCAATCTGAAACACGTGTACAACGATCACGTAAACACAGATATGTATGATGATTTCAGTAAATTGTGTCATACGTGTTGGCAACAAAAGTATGGATTCGTGGTGATAGACAAGGACAACGCGATTTCGAATGGTCGATACAGAAAAGGATTTAACGACTTTGCGATACCGAAACGTGGTTAATTGTCGACGCGCCGATTGAACAACGTTATCGCAACATGGACAGCAGCGAGGAGATTAGAGAGCGTGAGAGGATAGCAAATCAAATTGCGAAAACGAGCAATTCGATTCGCAAAAAGTATCACGCCTTGAAAACTGGTAAAGTGGAGGAAGATGTCGCGTTGGAGAAACACTTTAAGCCCATCATCGAGCCTCTAAGGCAGATTGTCGAAAACACTGTTGGCAAAGAATCTGATGTGTCAAAGATTGAGAATGAAACAGCGTGGAAAGACGAAAAGCCAAAGCTCAAACGACAACGACCAAACGCCTCGTTTAACGACTCTGTAATGGCTTCAACTCCGGTTACATTGAAAAGATCGATAAATGTGCTATCTAATTTGAGCGAAATAACCAAAATTTTACAGCCGCGTAAAGCAAAACGATCGAAAGGTCCATTGAATGAACCACCGATAACCTCTGCGTCTTCCGTACAACCCACAGTGTTCGCAAACGAAGATGTTTTCGAAACCACGAATGACTCACTCGTTACGTCCGTTCGACAGCAGTTGCAAACATCTGAGGGTCGAGAAACGTTGCGAGATCAATTGGGTCCATTGAGCCAAAAGTACATCGGGGCAGTTCTGAGCGGCGATGAAGAAAGCGGTATGGACATGGCGTACGGTGTTAAATTCACCAACGATGGAATGATGCTCGGTAATAAACGTTTCGACGTGAACAACGAGGACAACATAATTATCGACGGCATACGATACGCTGGCACACGCGGTCTTTTCGAATTAATCTTTAAGAAATATCCCGATGACGATATCTACACGGAGGACGATATGCAAACATACAAGAGCATTCTGTTGATGACAAATGTTCATAAACGCAATTATGATGCTCACGCTCAAATAAAGGGCAACGGGGGATACAAGTACACACATATAATTAAGCCGTTAATTTCGGGTAAAAAAGCTGGAAAAGGTATACCGCGTGCCATGACAGGCAATAAGATCGACCATATAATTGCATCATCGATATCGGGTAAAAAAGCTGGAAAAGGTATACCGCGTGCCATGACATTAAATGACAACAAGATCGACTATGTTCATTGGGACGATCCCAACGAGCTCGTAGATCGTCTTCGATTGCTCGAAGCTTCACGCCTAGCAGGTCACACCGGTCACGATAACGAGATCCTGTTGATTATCGAGGAACTTCGCGAGGCTGGATTTATTATAAATTAAATGGTGCGACAGCGGTCCGTTCAATCAACATCGAAATGCCGATCAACAAGTTTGGTATATCGCTCGGAAAAGGCGGTGCGGAACCGTACTATCAATGGAGCAGATTAATCAGAAATTACGTGCGCGATAACGCCCTTTGCATGGTCGCCACCGACTTTGACGCGAAATCACGCAAGATTCGACGGATAGCGCTGCCTGTAGATGATGGCGATGCAGCTAATAAACGTTACGTGCAGCAGAACGTGCAAATTTTGAAAGATCGACAGGATGAAATCGAGAGAAAGATGGCCGCATTTTAGAGTAACGTGCAAATTACCCTAAACGAACTTCAAAAAATGATTCAAGATGTAATTGCGAATCATCGCGAATAGATAAGAACGTACATCTGATATCTGCGTCAGTTGCGCGTCATCGTCATGGCTGGTAAGAAGTAATCAGCTGAGAAACGGAGGCTGGTAGAAGAATTACACGCTCCTGCGAGAAGAAATTTTTCTCGAAGACGCGTCATAGTGCAGGGATACGATGATCTGTGGCAGGCGGATGTGGTCGAGATGCGTCCATACACGCGATTCAACAGAAACTACCACTACATACTCACCGTTATCGACGTGCTGAGCAAGCACGCATGGGCCATTCCGCTCAAGGCCTAGAGCGGAACCGAGGTTACTGCGGCTGTGGCGAAAATAATTCGAGACGGCGGAAGATGCCCGAAAAATTTGCAGACTGAAAAGGGAAAAGAATTTTACAACGCAAACGTGCAGAAACTCTTGAAGAAACATAATATCAATCACTATTCGACCTATTCCGTAATGAAGGCATCGGTCGTCGAACGATTCAATCGCACGCTCAAGAACGACATGTGGAAAATGTTTACGCGCAATGGAAATTACAAATGGATCGACTCGCTGCCGGGTCTCGTATCGGATTACAACGCGCGAAAGCATCGAACTATCGGCATGCGACCAATCGATGTTACCCCCGCGATCGCCGACAAGCTCATAGCAACGGTGTACAGCCACGTAAAAATCGCTGCTCCCGCGCGATTCAAAGTGGGCAACTCGGTACGCGTGAGTAAATTCAAGACAATCTTCGAGAAAAGATACACGCCAAATTGGACCACGGAGGTGTTTAGAATCGTCAAAGTGCAGAAAACTAATCCCGTGACGTATCTGTTGGAAGATTCATGCGGAAAACCTATCGCCGGCGGCTTCTACGAATACGAGTTACATCGCGTTGCTAATCCCGACGTGTATCTCGTTGAAAAAGTTTTGCGCAAAAGGGGGGATGAGGTTTATGTAAAGTGGTTAGGATTTAATAATTCACACAATTCATGGATACACAAAAATAATGTATTGTAAAAATTTATTACAATATAAAAACATATTATACATACAAATGTGTCATTTATTTTCCTAAATGTATTTACAATATATTTACAATGGTATTTTATAATGTCCCAATGGCAGCGTTTCGGTAGAACCGGGTATAATGTAGCGCTTATCGTCGTACGGACTTAGAGCTATTTTCGTTTCGGATATGGTGTATACCTCGTGTAGTTTGGATCTTATGCAAGCCTGCTGTCGTGACATTTCAATTTCGTCGCGCAGACACCGCGTGTAGTCGTCGAACGTTATCGAACTAGCTACGACGTTACTTTTAACACCTTTAGCCTCTTTCGTATCTTTTTTACCGTCTACTCACAAGGCGTACAGCTTTGCTCTAAGCCCGACGAATTCGGTCATTATCGCACCGTTGTTTTCGTCTTTCATTAAGCCCGGTACTTATTTATTGGCGAGTGGGATACCATATGTATTATCGATCGCGTAATCGCTAGTGTCAAATCTATGAATATGGCGCTTCATGGTATCATACACATCGTTGCACTCGATGTGATAAATAAGACTGTCCGTATCGGTGTACGTGACTTTACACTTATCGCGATACAACGGTAACATGTACTCGTGATGAAATTCGTAGAAACATGTCTTGGATATATCGAGGATGCACATACCCACGTAGATTGGTTTGTCGAACTTCACCTCGAGTTTTCGCATTTCTATTGCTACAAGATTCTCCGAAAAGACGCTTTGGCTATGAAAATTTGGTTTCGCAATCAGTGCCTCCGCGCCGTATCTACCCTCCCAATGAATCACAAGTCGCACGTCAACGTGATTGCGCACATTCTCCATGGTTTTACCAAATACGGCATTGTTCATCAATTTGTATAAATTTTTTTCGAAATCATTCTTGGCCAATGTCCTAAATTTCGTATTAAGTTCTATATAATCGCGAAGCCATGGAGATTGCGCAAATTTCAGTATGCGGTGAATCTTTACTATGCGGAGACCGTGACGAGTACACTGCTGTAGGTTGCGATAATGTATGATATAACGTTTCTAATCGTATAATGTTGCGAGGAGCTTGTCCTGCCGCTTACCGGGTGGTTTATCGCGCGTCGGACAGAACAGTAGGTCAGTGTGCGCGTCGTGAAGATGTTGTGGATACTCCAAGTCGACTTCGAGTATGTAGCCTATCGAGGAATCTAACGCGACATCCATAACATTATAATCGGTTACGTCGTCGACCTATTTAAAATCTGCATATGGCAATGGCTGACACATTGCCCAGCCGTATAAATTATTTACATCAAAATACATCAGGTACGACGACGGTTTCGATGGATCGTACGACTGCATGTACTTGTTGTTGGCCAGCGCGTATCTGTTTGAACATTGACTCAAACCGCCGCGTATACCGCGTTCGATAAACATGACCTTGTCAATGTCGGTGAGTAATTCGAAATTGATGTGTGTATGCTTTAACATGGCATCCCATGTAAAACCCGGTAGAGTATAATAATACGCGGGATCGAGTCCATAACTCGCGACGCAACTATCGCGAAAATTTTCAAAAATATCGGCCAACAGCAAGACATCAGTTTTGAGATATAAATCGCTGTAATTACCGAGCGTTTGAATGGAGAACCGCTGCCAGACGTTGACGGCGTGCGCGTAATCGCTCTCGGATACGGTGTCACCTGTCAATGAACTGTAAAACGAGTCGCGCGGTGGTAAACACGAGTCCTCCAATTTTTCGACGCAGTCAATGTATTCATAGGAAAATACACCTTTTCGTGTCAGCAAATCAAAATTTTCTGCGGATATTTTACAAAATTCGCGTTGCAATATTCGCAGTTTATCCTTGCTGAGATAAGATGCCAATTTGTCGAGACTAGCGGTGAGAAACTTGTATGAATCGATAAATCGCAATTTGACGCATGTTTTCTTATCTTTATCTTCGGTGCTTTGAACATTTTTTGTAAACAAAATATATTTTTCTTTTGTGATTGGGAGTAAATCTACAAGTCCTTCGTACGCTGTTGCTATTTCAGTTATAATAAAATGTGCGTCATAGCCCGATAAATTATGAAAAACTATGGGAATACAATGCGAATCTTTATAATTTAAGTTACAATTAGAATGCGCCGGACCTCTGTATCGGCCGGTCAGGTGACAATGGTCGCGTACTCGCACGTCGTCTAACTCAAACGGTTTTTCGCACACGTGACAGTGCGTTGCGCTGTTAAACTTTTTCCACTCGTCTCGCGTGAAATCTGCCATGGGTACATTAGTGGACAAAATGATCTTTACGTCGTGAGCTCCTCGGCGAACCACGCGACGCAATCCTTATCGCGACGAAACCGATACATAGATAACGACTCGTCGTACATACGAGCAACGCACGTAGTACCCTATGCTAAACACGCGATGATGCTGATATGTGTACCTGGACGTTTCCGGATCCGCTTCCATATTTTCCAGGGTACATTCCAGGTCGGCGTATACGACAAACGGAACTCGTTCCTTCCTGCTGTGATTTTTAAAGGCCAGCCACTTGTCGTTATCGCTCGGTAACTTGATCGCGCAGTCATTCATCTCCTGACAGTCGACGGTGTGGGCTTCCAATTTCTCGTTGGAGCTGAAGTAGTGCAAGCTTCTGCAAAAATAAACGCAAATATTATAAATTTTTTTATACACAAAGTATTCTATATATTATTTAAAAAACTATCAAGAGACACGGTAGTGTCTCGCGCCAAGTACACGCGGAGCGAGACCGCACCGTGACTCTTTTACGCGACGCGACGGGTTGCGAGTACCCGAGATGTTGAGATCTCGATAACGAGTGAACGGATCAAGTTCTAAGTAAGCTTAATCGATAGTTGGGGTCAAAATAAGGGGGGTATCTCCTGTATAATTTTCCGCTACGTGCCCTACGAGCGGAGATATTGCGACGCAAAGTCCAAATGTGAAAATTTTTTATTAAGATACTCCTCCTCCTCCTCCTCCTCCTCCTCCTCCTCCTCCTCCTCCTAACGCCGATCTGTGTGATCACGTGATCAGAGAAAATGTCCCTTTCACTTTTTCGACACTGGCGGCGCAGGTATCGCCAGTTTCGATATCGCGCGCGTATTTCGAACGATCTAGTAGGTAAATTATTAAAGGTCGATAGACTTATCGGTCAGAAGGAAGATTTCTATTTAGCTAAATTAAGTATTTATATAATATATATTGATTCTTATGAATCAAGCTTGAATTCGATGTTTAGGTATCCCAGGTTGCCGATGACGAAGTACAGATAGTGCGCTTCATAGTTTTCGGTGTCCAGGTGTAATAATACGTTGAATTCGATGTCTACGTATTCCAGGTTGCCGATGACGAGGTCCACATAGTGCGCTCCGTAGTTTTCGGTGTCTACGTGTATTAATACCTTGAATTCGATGTCCACGTGTCCCAGGTTGCCGATGACGGGATTCAGATAGTGCGCTTCATAGTTTTCGGTGTCCAGGTGTAATCGTACGTTGAATGCGATGTCTAGGTGTCCCAGGTTGCCGATGTCGAGGTCCACATAGTGCGCTCCGTAGTTTTCGGTGTCTACGTGTACTAATACCTTAAATTCGATGTCCACGTGTCCCAGGTTGCCGATGACGAGGTCCACATAGTGCGCTTCGTAGTTTTCGGTGTCCAGGTGTAATAATACGTTGAATGCGATGTCTAGGTGTCCCAGGTTGCCGATGTCGAGGTCCACATAGTGCGCTCCGTAGTTTTCGGTGTCTACGTGTATTAATACCTTGAATTCGATGTCCACGTGTCCCAGGTTGCCGATGACGGGATTCAGATAGTGCGCTTCATAGTTTTCGGTGTCCAGGTGTAATCGTACATTGAATGTGATGTCTAGGTGTCCCAGGTTGCCGATGTCGAGGTCCACATAGTGCGCTCCGTAGTTTTCGGTGTCTACGTGTACTAATACCTTAAATTCGATGTCCACGTGTCCCAGGTTGCCGATGACGAGGTCCACATAGTGCGCTTCGTAGTTTTCGGTGTCCAGGTGTAATAATACGTTGAATGCGATGTCTAGGTGTCCCAGGTTGCCGATGTCGAGGTCCACATAGTGCGCTCCGTAGTTTTTGGTGTCTACGTGTATTAATACCTTAAATTCGATGTCCACAAGTCCCAGGTTGCCGATGACGGGATTCAGATAGTGCGCTTCATAGTTTTCGGTGTCCAGGTGTAATCGTACGTTGAATGCGATGTCTAGGTGTCCCAGGTTGCCGATGTCGAGGTCACATAGTGCGCTCCGTAGTTTTTGGTGTCTAAGTGTATTAATACCTTAAATTCGATGTCCACAAGTCCCAGGTTGCCGATGACGAGATTCAGTAAGTGCGCTTCATAGTTTTCGGTGTCCAGGTGTAATCGTACGTTGAATGCGATGTCTAGGTGTCCCAGGTTGCCGATGTCGAGGTCACATAGTGCGCTCCGTAGTTTTCGGTGTCTAAGTGTATTAATACCTTAAATTCAATGTCCACGTGTCGCAGGTTGCCGATGACGGGATTCAGATAGTGCGCTTCATAGTTTTCGGTGTCCAGGTGTAATCGTACGTTGAATGCGATGTCTAGGTGTCCAAGGTTGCCGATGTCGAGGTCCACATAGTGCGCTCCGTAGTTTTCGGTGTCTACGTGTATTAATACCTTAAATTCGATGTCCACGTGTCCCAGGTTGCCGATGACGGAATTCAGATAGTGCGCTTCATAGTTTTCGGTGTCCAGGTGTAATCGTACGTTGAATGCGATGTCTAGGTGTCCCAGGTTGCCGATGACGATGTCTAGATAGTGAGCTTCGTAGTTTTCGGTGTCCAGGTGTAATAATACGATGAATGCGATGTCTAGGTGTCTCAGGTTGCCGATGACGATGTCTAGATAGTGAACTCCGTAGTTTTCGGTGTCTACGTGTATTAATACCTTGAATTCGATGTCCACGTGTCCCAGGTTGCCGATGACGGAATCTACATAGTGCGCTCCGTAGTTTTCGGTGTCTCCGTGTATTAATACCTTGAAATTGATGTCTAGGTGTCCCAGGTTGCTGATGACGAGGTCCAGATAACGCGCTCCGTAGTTTTTGGTGTCTAGGTGTAATAATACCTCGAGTTCGATGTCTACGTGTTCCAGGTTGCCGATGACGAGGTCCACATAGTGCGATTCGTAGTTTTTGGTGACTAGGTGTATTAATAACTTTAAATCCGAATGTGGGATACGTAGATATTGAATATAAGGTATTAATACACGTAGACACCGAAAACTACGGAGCGCACTATGTGGATCTCGTCATCGGCAACGTGGGACACCTAGACAACGAATTCAACGTATTATTACACCTGGACACCGAAAACTATGGAGCGCACTATTTGTAACTCGTTATCGGCAACCTGGGATACCTAGACATCGAATTCAAGCTTGATTCATAAAAATCGACTTAAAAATTCCCTAGCGGCAGAACTAAAATTATGTCATGACTTAATAAAAATTAGTTGAAATAAAATTATGTCTAGACATAATAAAAACTGGACAAATTAAAATTATGTCTGACATAAAAATAAGTCCGCATTTTTATTATGTGTATACACATAATTTTAATTCATACAATTTTTATTATGTGTACACATAATTTGTTTTCGAATGAACGTAAAACGTACCTAAAAAAAACCGAAGTAACAAGTGGTAGACGTATTCTTTGTATCGAAATAACACCCTGTACATACTGTTTATAAAATGCGTAATACTACAAAAAAGGCATGATATCTGTACAAAATTACCTTTTTTAAAAAAAAGGTAAAGAAAGGCGCCAAGTACACGCGTAGTAGTGTACTTTTTTCGTTAGTTTGTAAGTTTCATGATTAAAAAGATCATGTCGTATTATTAACATATACCTAAGATTTATAGAATCGTTATTAATTTTATTATATATCTCAATTGCGCGAATCTTAAATATCTTTTGTAAAAATTATGCATAATATTCCTATGCAAGGATACTTGTTTAATTATTTCTTCCTATTGCATTTAAGTATAGAAAAATATACAATTTTTATGTGTTTGCACTTTATATTTAATGAGCAGGCAATTAAATATATAATATATGATTCAATTTGCACTACGTTTACATGACACCGTTAATCGGGTTTTATAACATCGGTAGTTGTCAGGAAGACCAATCGTAATCATTCTTCAGAAGAATGGAATAGTTGTGATTGACTGGCCTAAGAACTACCGATGTTATAAAACCTGATCAACAGTGCCATGTAAACGTAGTCTATGGGCGGTATTCATAGTCCGTTCTCAACGAAATGCTTAAGATCATCTTAATGAAGATCAACTTATTCAACAAAGATTGTCTTAAGATATTATGAATTCATAGTCCATGCATAAGGTAATCTTATATACTACAAAAAAGGCATGATATCTGTACAAAATTACCTTTTTTAAAAAAAGGTAAAGAAAGGCGCCAAGTACACGCGTAGTAGTGTATATGTGTTGTTACCTCGAAAAAAAACAGTGGTAATATTATACCTCAAAAAAATCTAAGTAACAAATGGTAGACGTAATCTTTGCATTTCAAAAAATCTCGAAAAAACCTATAAGCAGTAGTATATTTACCTCAAAAAACCGAAGTAACAAGTGGTAGACGTAATCTTTGTATCTCGATAAATCTTGAAAAAACCTAAGCAGTAGTATCTTTACCTCGAAAAAACCGAAGTAACAAGTGGTAGATGTAATCTTTGTTTCTCGAAAAATCTCGAAAAAACCCAAGCAGTAGTATTTTTATTTCCAAAAAATTATAACTCAAGTGATACACATCAAAAAAATTATGTTATTACAAAATACAAAAAAGAATTGATATCTCTTTTTAAATTACAGCGCCAATTACAGAGAGAATATACACTGAGAATCTTTGTATCTCGAAAAATCTCGAAAAAACCTAAGCAGTAGTATTTTTATTTTCAAATATGTATGTTGTTATCTCGAAAGAAAACAGTAGTAATATTATTACAATCACAAAAAAGAAATGATATCTCTTTTTAAATGACAGCGCCAATTACAGAGAGAACATACACTGAGAAAAAAATGTGTTAATCTCAAGAAATATTTAGTCCAATACGTTCAACTGAACATTTTAGTTAGTTAACTAAACATTAGTTAAATTAATTAATTAAAGAAACGAAATAAATTGTTGAAATAACTAATATTTAGTTAACTAACTAAAATGTTTAGTTGAACGTATCGAACTAAATATTTCTTGGAATTAACAATTTTTTTTCTCAGTGTATTTTTCGAGATACAAAGATTAGGTTTTTTCGAGGTATAATATTACCACTGTTTTTTTTTGAGGTTATAATATTACAAAGAATTATTTTAATCACAAAGAATTAAAGAGGTAACATTATAAAATAAAAATATTTAATTAAAATAAAATAAATAAATTTTTCTTGTAAAAAACTTGGCGCTGCTTTTTTAAGGTTTAGAGCCTCCGCACAAGACTTTTTTATAGCAATGTAGTGTAACGAAATGTGGGTCAACGCACAAGAAACGTATCGGTTACGGCGTTATACGTGAATACGTTTCTTGTGCGTTGATCTACGTTACGTTATCATACGCTATCATACGAGAGTCTTGTGCGGAGGCTCTTAAGCGGGGAGCCCACACTTCTGCACAACGCATAATGCGTAAGCATAAAGAAAATTGATTGGTCTATTTCCTTATCCACATATGTATGGACCTTACGTATTATGTGTTATGCAAAAGTCTGTGTTCCCCGCTTTATCCAGACAAATTTGCATAGCGCATAAACATAAGCGTAAGAAATTGATTGGTTCATATATATGTGCAAAAGGAAATAGACCTACCTATCCATCTCTTTATGTATATGTTTATGCACCTATGCAAGTTTTTCTGGATTGACCTTAAAAAAGCAGCGCCAAGTTTTTTACAAGAAAAATTTATTTATTTTATTTTAATTAAATATTTTTATTTTATAATGTTACCTCTTTAATTCTTTGTGATTAAAATAATTCTTTGTAATATTATAACCTCGAAAAAAAAACAGTGGTAATATTATACCTCGAAAAAACCTAATCTTTGTATCTCGAAAAATACACTGAGAAAAAAAATTGTTAATTCCAAGAAATATTTAGTTCGATACGTTCAACTAAACATTTTAGTTAGTTAACTAAATATTAGTTATTTCAACAATTTATTTCGTTTCTTTAATTAATTAATTTAACTAATGTTTAGTTAACTAACTAAAATGTTCAGTTGAACGTATCGGACTAAATATTTCTTGAGATTAACACATTTTTTTCTCAGTGTATGTTCTCTCTGTAATTGGCGCTGTCATTTAAAAAGAGATATCATTTCTTTTTTGTGATTGTAATAATATTACTACTGTTTTCTTTCGAGGTAACAACATACATATTTGAAAATAAAAATACTACTGCTTAGGTTTTTTCGAGATTTTTCGAGATACAAAGATTCTCAGTGTATATTCTCTCTGTAATTGGCGCTGTAATTTAAAAAGAGATATCAATTCTTTTTTGTATTTTGTAATAACATAATTTTTTTGATGTGTATCACTTGAGTTATAATTTTTTGGAAATAAAAATACTACTGCTTGGGTTTTTTCGAGATTTTTCGAGAAACAAAGATTACATCTACCACTTGTTACTTCGGTTTTTTCGAGGTAAAGATACTACTGCTTAGGTTTTTTCAAGATTTATCGAGATACAAAGATTACGTCTACCACTTGTTACTTCGGTTTTTTGAGGTAAATATACTACTGCTTATAGGTTTTTTCGAGTAGGTACTTACCGATCACAATGTATTTCCGACCATGGTGCCTGTTGATTTGCGAGCTAACGAGGCGGGATAGGTTCTTAATCCACGCAAAATGTCCCATGTTGTCGCCATGCATGTACAGCAGATTTACGTGTCTGCCCATCTTACGATCAGTAACTCGTAATGCCCAAGATAGCAAGTTCCGTGTTTTTTTCGATGCTGTAGGACGTTGATGGAGATCTTGTTGTAATTTTCAAAATTTTTAATTTGATCCAACGTCATTGGAAACTTAATTTCTGTAAGATTTAGCACCGACGTGTAATGAGGGTACGACGATTCGCGTTCTGCATGTTTTCTCGGCTGGATACAGAGCAGCCACCACGGACCATGCGAAACATGCATTGTCTCTTGATCGCACGTTTATCACCGCTTTCTTCTTTTTAATTTCTTGCGGTATTTCCACAAAACACCCCGCGTGCAATGGATTATATTTGTTCACATTTACCGTTAAATTGAGTATACGCGACAACGCCCATTCGCTATCACGTTCCTGGAACTCCTCCAGTTTGCTAAGGTAGGCTCGATGACGTGTCGCTTGTACCACTCACACAGATTGGACTCACGAAAGGCTTCATAGTTTCTCGTTGCGATACTTTTATTCGCGCGTTTGTCACCCGCAACAAATTCACCCATTAAACACTG
Source organism: Temnothorax ravouxi (assembly GCA_030770255.1). Classification (NCBI taxonomy): domain Eukaryota; kingdom Metazoa; phylum Arthropoda; class Insecta; order Hymenoptera; family Formicidae; genus Temnothorax; species Temnothorax ravouxi. The sequence continues at coordinate 18,492 of JASTWP010000588.1, forward strand.
TGTTAATTTTACATTGGCATGTAGTTACATGACGTTCCGCACATGATCGAGTACAATTTCTCTCGCATTTTTGAGAAATTGATTTGGAATTTATTACCGCACCAGTCAGTATACAGCTTTCAAAAGCCGTATCTATCTCGCGCCATCTGAGTCCTGTCTCACTCGCACTGTATCCAGCACCCACATGCACGAAACGTTGACGTATTGAGTCTTCAGACCTTCGAGTCGCGCGATGCAAGCGACCAAACGACTGTTTGAGCCCGATCGATTGATAATCGTGGCCGTTTAATTCGGCTTTGTTCTTCCAGCGATTCGGTAAACTCGTCGCATCGTTGCTCCCATGCGGCAAAGTCTTCCTCGAATTTAACTGGGTGGATTGCTCCAACAACACTTGCTCCATGTTATTGCACGATCCTTCTTGCTAACGCCATTTGTTGCACTCACGACTTCCAGTTCTCGACTATTGAGCGTATACCCCAGATTCGTCATTTTATATTCTACTAATAATGCATCGTTTGCTTATCATATCAAATTTCATCTCAGCAGCCGTACATCGGCGCTATTTGCAAAATTTGCAGTTTTGCACGTGTTCGATGAAATCATCGCGGAGACATGTCGCGACAAGTTCTTCAAAACAAATAACGCTCCATTGACTTATGCAAAATTGCAAAATTTGCAGTTTTGCACGTGTTCGATAAATCGATCGTGAGACACGTATGCTCTTGAAAAGAAATCATATTTGATGCCCGATGAGGTGATCTCGTCACGAATGTTCTTGACAAAGATATTACATTTAACGTATATGTGGATTGTGGTGAGTGGTCACCATGCAGCAGCCGTACATTGGCGCTATTTTGCACAGATTTGCAGTTTTGTGTATGTATAAAATAGTCTAGCGAGGATTCTAGAGCGCAGTCGAGAGTTCGATACGGTTCGAGTACGTCGCAAACAGCTAGATACGATGAACACTCACGGTGTGAACTACTACGTTCCGATTCAGGATGAAGCGTGCGAAGAAACAATACAATGAGTAAGTACCGCTAATTTTCGTATATATACTTGTGCAAAAAACTTTTATAAACGTAATTGTATTTTTACAGTTTTGATAAACCCCACTACACGCCACGTATTTGGGAAGGAGATTTGCCTTGACATCGACATCATATAAATTTTTGGATGTTGGAATCAACGCGGGACCTATGTCCTCTGTGGATATACATATTGGTGATAACCGAGGCAATCGGATAATTCTGCCACATGCAACGTGGGTGACATTCATTCGAAAAAACGTGCAGATATACAGCGACTCGTGCAGTCATCGGCACCATCATCGCTAACGTTTCGAGATCTGGAGCTTGTTAAAATTACGTGACGCAGATATTGTAAATTGACGTCGTGCGGCAACCAACTTGTACATGGAAACCGTCAACTGTACTCTTCCTGTTCGAACTAGAACATTGCGTCGAGAATGTGTATTTTCAACTATATAAATATGTTCACGACGTAAGTGATAAATTCAAACATTTGTAACATTTTACGTCAAAATTGTATCACCGATAATGTAACGCAGTTACAATCTTGCGTGAATATTTATGATAAAAATTCGATTATTGATTGTGAATTATTAGCATACGCTTTGGATACTATTGTGTATAATGCGCTTCATGATAAATAAATGCATATAATATGGTTAAAAAATTTCCTTTTCATTTACCGTTCCCTGTCGTTAAGCTTCGTTTTATCGTTTACTTAAATATAATATTAAATTAAATATCGTGAAGATCTAAACAATTAATATTGTTGGCGAAAAAAATATATGCGATCGTGAGCGATAACGCAAACGGGGGCCGGGGGGCCGGAGGGACCGGCGAGAACAAAGAAGACGCGCGCGACCGGAGCGAGGGAGAGATAAACGCGAGCGGGAGCGTGTGACGTCACGCGAGCCGGCGCGGCCGTTGCACGCGGACCCCGCCCGCGGCGAAAAACGTCGGTCGCTTCGCGGCGCCGGAAAATCCCCTCGCCCCGCGGCCGCCGGAAAAACGCGGTTCCCCCCTCCCCGCGGCGCGGCGAAAACGCGCGTTCCCCCCTCCCCCTCCCCGCGGCGCCCAAAAACGCGGTTCCCCCCTCCCCCTTCCCGCGGTGCTCAGAAAAAACGCGGTTTCCCCCTCCCGCGCGGTCCCCCCCCCGACCCGCGGTCCCCCCTTTCCGCCCGCGGTCCCCCCGCCCCTCACCCCTCCTCAGATCCCCGAGTTAGAACTCTCTTAGCTTACCTACTGCATTCGATTCAGTTTACGCGCAAAATCCGCATTTAATGCCTCCTGACGAATTGATAAAAGATGTGAACATCTCGAATAACGGCAGTATAGTTTTTTGTCTAATTCGTCCAGCCTGCAGCAAATCTTCTGTCCGATTCCTCGATCCTCGTCAAAATCAACTGAAGCAACGCCTCGGTAGACTGCGATTGAACACCAGGAGAGGCGACAGCCCACCGCACCCCGCGGGGCAGAGCCCCGGTGATCCGCAGAACAATGCGTATCCATAGGCGTGAGAGGCATAGTTGACAGCTGAATTATACAGCACTCACTATTGATTGCCGAGTTAGATCGTGCACAAATCAGTACGTCCAGATGGTCCAGATCGCCACAGATGTCAACATGCACAGGTGTCAGGCACGGAGATAGCGAGGCGCAGAGAAAAGACCAGAGAAGCAGAAACCAGGAGGCATGCGCAGTAAAGCAGATTCCTGCCAGACCCGAGTTCAGCCAGTTTGAGGTTAGAAATAGTATAAATTTTTCCACGGAAAATATCGGGCTATCAGGTGCACGGAAAGAAAGACTTAATGTCAGTCTTAACGAGTCAGCAAAAAAACACGCTCAAGCCTAGAACAAAACAGCCCGAAGGCAGCTTACGCAGAAATGCAGTTGTGAAAGAATACGGAGCAAGAAACACAGCGTGACACAACCAATACTTACGATGAGAGAGAGAGAGAGAGAGAGAGAGAGAGAGAAGAGACTTCAGGCGGAGAGAGATGGAAGGGATCGTGCCGAGTATACACGTCAATAGATGCGACTAACCGCAGGAAAGTGATGAGCGCGAGGCCGAGTGCGGAACCCCAAGCGGGCGAGTAGCAAAGGCGCGGTCGCAGCGACGAATGAGAAGCCGAGTGAGGCGGCGGACCAATCACTCGATGTAGATGTAGTAGATAGGGATCGCGTAACGGAAGGTAAGGTAAAGGATGGGAAAGGGAATAGTTTAGAAACCCCGGTTTTTAGATTTTGTCTGCCAGAGGGGGCAGGTAAGAGAGGGAGGAGATCAAACAGGGAAATGTTGGGACAAGGAGAAGGGTATCCCTAAGGGATACATAGAGAAGTGGATTGGCCAGGGGGGGGAGGGGGGGACAGACATGACGCGAACAGTTAGAAAAAAAAGAAAGACAGCATCAGAGGGGGATGGTAGTGACCGAGATGAGGACTTGACTCCGACTTGGGGTCGGTGTTCGATTTGCAAAGAACATGGATGGACAGAATGAACAGACAAGCATTATTTCAGAGCTGCAGAAATCCTAGGGAGGGGGACGTGCAAGAGGAAAAAAAAAAAGGTGGCAGAAAGTTAGAAGAGAGAAAATGGTAAATGAGATTAGAGAGACTGGAGAAGAAGATGAAGATGGAAAGAGATGAGCTAAGGAAGAGATGAAAAGGAAAGAGTCAAAGTGGAAAGAGGAGAAGAAGCTGCTATGGGAGAAGATTCTCGAACTGGATAATAGTGAGACTAGAGAGGTGGAAATGGAGGTAGTGGAGGGAGGTAAAGAGAAAAAATCTCACTCTTGGAGTGAGATAGTGAAGAGAGGAAAGAGGACTAAGACAGGAGAAATGTAAACAGCTCTAGAAGCCAAAGTGCAGGAGCTAATGGAGTGGAAACAGGAGAATCAGGAGCAGAAAAGAAAGAGAAGTTTGAGGATCAGCGGCCTGAAGTGGGACGGTAGAAATCCGCTGCAGATAGCAAAGAAGTTTCTCCAGGAGAAGTTTAGTCTGGGCCATTTGGTCGAGGACGCTTGGCGGGAAGGAAAGTCAAGAGAAGAGGCGAGACTGGGTGTTCAAGTGAAGGACCTAGCAGCAAAAATGGAGATACTAAGAAGGAAGAAGGAGTTAGGGAAGGAGCCGATTTTCATGGATGAATTGTTATCCAAGGAGAAGGAGGAAATTCAATGGAGTCTGAGAGGCATCGCGAGGGTAGTTAAAGGATGAGGGGAGCATACCAACGTTAGATTCAAGAGTCTTTTTGGTGGATAGATGGTTCAGTTGGAGACAGATTGAGAGAAAAGAACATGTCTCGCTGTTGGAGCAAACAGAGAAGTCGGAGTAAGGAGAAAAGAGCAGAAAAGGGAAACGCCCGGAAAGTCGCCGCAGAGACAGCGGGATCAGAGAAGCCCGAGCCCCGACAAGGTTAGGGGCAAAATTAAGATAGAGTTCTGGAACGTAGCTGGGCTCAAGGGAAAAGGGGTGGACTTCTGGGAGTTTATAAGACAGCTGGACTTTGTTGGTATGGTGGAGACGTGGATAAGGGAAGATGAGAGGGAAGTCTGGATAAGGAATCTACCGTCTGAGTTCGATTGGCACGTGCAATATGCGGTGAGAGAGCAGAGTAGAGGTAGGGGAAGTGGGGGAATAATTATTGGAAACAGAAAAGGTGTAATGATGACGGAAGAGGTCGACGACGGTAGAAGAGGCTTGGTAAAGTGGAAGGTGTAGTAAGTATAGGTGGCTCTACTTAGAGATGGGTAGGATGATGCGTCATCTTGTAGAAGTAGACACAGAGAGTTACTAGGTGTGTCTTGAGAAGACTCGTATTATATTATTCTGATTTGAGATATTCTTAATAAAAACATATTGAAGTACAACAAGTCTATAGTACATATCAACAATAGTACAAAAGAGACGAGGAGGTGGTTACAAGTGGACAATCAGTACGGTCTACGCTAAGGATGGTCCCGAGGAATTTAAGGAAGAAATAGCTAGCCCAGAGCAGCAGTGTCCGGAAGAGCTGATGATAATTGGAGGGGACTTTAACGTCTGGACTGGGGAAAAAGGGGGGTGTACAGGATGGGGTAGTAGAAGGAAGAAGGTCTAAGGACAAAAAGGTCAGCAAGGAAGGAGCGTGCTTGTTAGAATGGGTAAAGGAAGGGGGATGGTGTTTGGCCAATGGTACAAAGCAGGGTGATGAAGGCCTTTGGTGAGTGTATGGACGTCGAAGAAGGCCTGAAAAGGGAGGGGGAGAAAGGAGGAAAAAAGACAGACGGAGAGGACAATACAGTGGTGGGATGAGGAGAGCACAAGAATCTTCGCTGAAAGAACGGAGGAGATTAGTCTGTCTAAAAAGGGTGTGCTGGAGAAATGGGAGGAACTAGAGATAAGATGAGTAAGGTGGTAGTAGAGAAGAAGGTCAGATGGAGAAAAAGGAAACTAGGTTACAAGAAATGGTGGGACAGAGAGTGCACCAGAAAGAAAAACATGCAGAAAAAAAAGCACAGGGTGCAAGTAGAAACTTGCACATTGTTTCCTCATAGTTCTTAAGTATGCAAGTAGAAATCTGCACATTGTTTACTTCTTAAGCTTTTATTTTATTCGATGCATAATTATTAGTATTTATTTATTTGTTTTGGCTTCCTCATAGAGGAAGAATTTTCCGGAAAGTGCTATAAAGTGTGTATTTTCTTCGTTACCGATGTTCTGGAAACCGATTTTTTAATTTTTCTAATTCTTACGGGTCTCTCTCTTTCTCTCTCTCTCTCTTTGTCTCTCGCTGTCTCTCTCTCTGTCTCTCTCTGTCTCTCGCTGTCTCTCTCTCTCTGGTGAGTACAGCGTGCACGTCTGTTCTGTTACTCCTGCTTTAATTGAACGTATTTCTGCCGTAAGCTGCCTTCGGGCTATTCTTGTTACAGAATCCGAGCAGGTTCTTATTGCTTGTTAAGAATTGATATTGCATCTTTCTTTGCTTGCAACTGTTGTCCGTGAATCCAGAGGTTATTTTCTCTTATTATTTTAACCTCACTTTCGTCTTATCGATCTGGATTGACGTGGACTCTTACTGCGCATGCTCCTGCTCTTTTTGTCTCCACGCTGTCCCATCAATTTGAACCTGTCACACGAGTTATCTTCTGAGGGCGTGACACGTGCTATTACTGTTACCATCAGCGTAATTTCGGACGTACTACCATTTGCTGCCGATCTGACCCGCTTTCTGACGTACCATCTGCTATCTGGTTGATTGCTGTACTCTCTCTGCACTGTTTCCTGGCCTGCTTATTTAATACTTATGCAACCCGTGTGCTTTAAGTGTAAAAAACCAATTGCAACTACTTTAGTTGAGTGCGAGTGCAGCAAATCGTTCCATCCTGGTTATGTCAAGGTATATTCTCTGACCAGGTACGCAGATCACTGTTGTAGGGCCTTAGCTGCACTGAACGATCCACCGCTGAAAAATTTACCGCCTGCTCCGCAGACTGATGAGATTCTGCAGCCGCTCAATATCGCAGATATGGCTTCCTCTACGATCTCACAATCACAATCTACCGATGCGATGCTACAGTTGATTCTGTCTAAAATTGACGAATTGGATAAAAAATTAGCAGCCAGACTCGATGAATCCAACAAAATGTTTGCTGCTAAATTGGATGAATCCAATAAAATATTCACAGCCAGATTGGATGAACTGGACAGGAGGTAAAACCCTTCCCTCCCCGGAATTAAATCGACTTTATTTAATTACATAAATTAATTTAATTATCTAAAAATAATAATAATTTATTTAACGGAATGTGACGGAAATGAGAAAGAAAAGTGGACACACAAAGGGGAAGGTAAGATTGTACTAATAGATTATATTTTAGTAAATGAAGAAAAAATAGGGGAAATTATAGGGGTGGTGGAAATAAGAAAGATGGAGGTGAAAAAACATTGAAAGTGTAAAAAGATTCTAAGTGGAAGGATAGAAGAAGAGATAGTGAAGAGTTAGGAAGAACTAAAGAAGAAAAAGAAAAAGAGGGATAATGGAATAATGAATGTGAAAAGTAAGGAGAAAAAGAGAAAGGTCATCCGAGGAAATTTGAAAGATCCCCCCCTGTTGATCGACGGTAGTATGTACAACTAAACGAGAACAAACATATATATATATATATAGCTATAAATATAATAGCAGGTATGTACAATGAGAAGTTATTACAAAAAATCATAAATATATGCATTATGTTTATATATTAATTAACTCTTATTATATTTTTATTTGCGTTACTTCATTAAATATAAAAATTTAATTTAATTTTAGTGGTAATTATTATCAAAGATGCCAAAAGACCTACAATATTTGTCGAAGAGACGAAAAAATCAGCTGATTCGTCAAAAAATTGAATCCTACAGAAATACGGATATCTCTACAAATAGTGGTCCTTCTTCAGATCTTGCGTTAGACGATATAGTCTGTATGGAAATAAACACTCCAACTCATTCGACATCTATTAATGTTACTAACAATGAATCAACCGTTGGTGACAATTTTGGACGTCTCTGCCCTTCGGATTCAGAGTTTTCATCTGTCACTTCACGTACTTCACCTGTAGTTGAGAATTATGAAGAAGATGCGGTGCAGATTGAAATGGATACTGCCTCTTCAGGTTCAAATTTCTCAGAGATTGATGATATAGAAAACCAAAATTTGGATTTTGATGAAAACAAAGGTGAGAACAACTTACAAAGTGAATTACGATTTTGGGTAAATACAGAGAGGATTTCCCACAGATCTGTTCAAAAAATTATTAACAATATTGCGTAATAATGGACATAAAACTTTGCCTCAAGACGTCCGAACTTTAATGCACACACCCCGAATTAGTGAAATTACGACAACGGTGGGAAACGGTTCTTATGTACATTTTGGACTTGTCACCGGACTTCAGCGGTCAATAGAAAAATATTTTGTACAAGTTCCAGATTCTGTGAAATTGTTAATTAACTGTGACGGAATGTCTTTGTCGAAAAGTTCCGGGAGCCAATTTTGGCCAATTTTGGTGTCCATCCAAGCGGATGTTTATATCAGACCATTCGCTGTAGGCATTTATCACGGGTACTCGAAACCAACAAATGCAAATGAATTTTTACGACCTTTTGTTAATGAAATGACAGAAATTCAACAAAATGGTTTTTTTTATAGCGGAAAGAAATGTTTAGTTGAAATTGCAGGCATTGTCTGTGATGCTCCAGCAATGGCTTCAGTAATGTCTACAAAAAGCCATTCTGGTTATTTTAGCTGTCATAAATGTACTCAGGAAGGAGAATATATTAACTCCGTAGTTTTTCCAGAAACAAATTTTACAATGAGAACTGACGAATCATTTCGTAATAAACAACAAGAAGAACACCATACAGGTGATACAATTTTACAGGAACTGAATATTGATATGGTTATTCAAATTGCAATTGATTACATGCACTTAATATGTTTAGGAGTTATGAAACGTCTTCTCCTTTTCTGGGTAAAAGGTCCGAACAATAGTCGTTTAAGTAAAAATAATCAAAAATATTTGTCTGATGCAATTGTAGCAACTAAATCGTCAATTTTATCTGAATTTTCAAGATTACCTCGCACTTTAACAGAGGTCGATAAGTGGAAGGCTACGGAATTCCGACTATTTTTGCTTTATATAGGCCCAGTGATTTTGAAAATCAATACTGTCTGCTGCATATTATATTCATTTTCTTACATTGAGTATTGCAATAAGGATATTATGTGATCCGAATACATGTATAGCATTAAACGATTATGCTCATCAATTATTAAAATATTTTGTTAAGAATTATGAAGTTTTGTACGGACGACAATTCATGTCGTATAATATCCACAATTTATTACATTTGTCTAACGAAGTTAAAACTTTTGGTCCGTTAGATAAATTTAGTTGTTTCAAGTTTGAAAACTATTTAAAAAGTTTACGAGATAAAGTTCAAAATTCTCCAAAGCCATTGGAACAAATATCTAATAGATTGCACGAAGAAAATGAAATTCCCGTTGTAAAAGAATCAAAATCATATCCAATTATACATTATGCACAGACAGGAACGCATATTAAGTGCATTGAATTTAAAGATTTTACAATTACAAGTAAACACCCGAATAACTGCTGTTTGTTAAAAACTAATGCGATACTAGTTATAAGCCAAATTATGATAAATGAGAATGAACTATATCTTATTGGTGATTTATTTTCAGCAGTTAAACCGTTGTTTACAGAACCTTGTAACTCTTTAAGTTTATAAGCGTTTGAAAAGCGGAAATTGCAACGTTTGAGCGTTTGAAAGACGTTTTCAAACGCTCAAGCGTTGCAATTTCTGCTTTTCAAACGCTTTATTTTCGCCAGGGGGAGGTGTCGGCCCAGGTGATTGTACGGATTTTGGCGAAAAAGCCTGGCTTCAAGGACACAAATTTCCAGGTGTTGAAACTACGCGTAGAGATTGTGAAGTACCTGGCGGAAAATCATCCCTTCACAGCCACCGTGGCTGAATACTGCCTCATGGACATCGCGGAAAAGCTGGCGGACGCGAAGAACAGTTCGATTGCCGCCGACACTTTGCTGGCCGTGAAAGGACGCGACGCCGGCGAGAGACGGTCGAGGACGTGGCTTTAATTCGCCCTCGTACCTCGTACGAGAGATAATAACTTGAAGGTATGTATATGTGCTATTATAGGTTAGAACACGTTGTGCACATATATAATGTAGAGGTACTTTCCGTTTCACGCATCAATGTCGAAATCACGGATCCTAATATTACGGTAAATTAATTGTAAGGACACGTCGTGGAATTAAACATACAAATTACTTTGCAGAAAAATAACTAAGAATAATATATGTGAAAGAATTTATATCGTGTCATCTAGAAATAATATCTAAAATTGTTCCAGCATTGTCTGTGGTATTGGGTTTGTTGTATCAAGACAAGGTCAATTTGGAGCAGAAAGACGTGGTTTCTATTCTGGCAACGTCTACACTGTTTCAACTGCAAGGCTTAATAGATGAGTGCGTAGACATAATGATGGAGACTACAAACAGTGAGACTGTTGTGTCGTATTATAATGCAGCTGTGTCGTATGGTGTGCCTACTGTGAAATCAGCTGCGAAACAATGGCTGGAAGTCAATCTGTTGGGTTACGGATGGCGACATCCGTCCTTTTTGAAGGAAATTTCGCCAGACTTGATGACAGAATTTGTCGCCAGTCCTGATTTGGTTGTTTTGCAAACAGAGTTTTGCATATACATGATGCTACGCTTGTGGTACGTTTATAAATGATCCATATTTGACTTCTAAGAGTAACAAGTAATGGAATCTGTGTGTTTGTTGTGTAATTATATGTGATTGCTCTATTTCCAGGTTATTTGCACATTTATGCACACTATAATTACGAGGAGACGCTAAAAATTAATGAATACTTTAAAAATCACAAGTGGACTGAGCCGTTTTTAACGACTGAAGAGAGCAAGGAATATGCAGCGCTTTTCAAAGCACTGAGGATGAAATATATCTGCTGTTACATGAACAAGACGACAAGATCTTATACAGTGATAATTTAATACCACCAGACTGACTGCACGGTGCTTACAGAGAACATGGGCTTCACTTGTTAAGAGTGGATGGAAATAAAGACAGAGGGTAGTCTACAAGTGCTACAATTAAATTTTTCTTTTTTAATAGAATTAATATAGACGGAACTACGTATTTTCTGCTCCACGTGCAGTCCGGCGCAAATGACGGAAGAGAAATTTTCCAAAGAGTGCTTTCTACACACGTTACTATGTGGCACAACACTTAAATAGAAAGAGACATGGATCTCCAGTAAAAACTTTTTTCTTTATGGAGATATACAGAATCTATTCTTACCGTGTTCATTTTTAACAAATTTTTTAGTCAATTTGGAGTTGACCTTTCAATGAAAATGTTTTATAATTTTTAAATTAACAACAAATAATAGACAGTTAAATTTATATCATCTAAATAGATAAAAAAAATCATACTTTAACAATAATTTCAAGTAAATTTTAGTAAAATTTTAATTTCATGTATTGCGACATATAGGTGGAAAATACAAATATGCAAATTTAATATTTTTAATAAGAAAAAAACCATCTCTAAATTGGCTAAAGAATCGGCCATTAAAAATAACACGGTAGGAATGGAACTTTCGACACATCAGTGTACATATTAATTAATGCATTTGATACGGTTGATGCATTTAATGTGGTTCACATTAATTATAGCGGTCATTCCAACAAGCTTTAGTCACTAGGTAGATTTTAATCTTCCTTCGTATATTGAGAGACATCGCGGTGTATATTAACGCTATTAAATGATGTTTTAATGTGGTTGTTCCTAAACACGTTTTGACTGATTAAAATTGCATCAGTTATAGCCTGATAAGTTGGATACAATGCAATCAATCAAAATTCCGCTTATCTGTTTAGTATCTTGATTCGTTTTTTGTAATTGATTTCTTATTTTTGAATGTCTTTGTACAAGATTACTTTTGATTATTAATTTTCGCGCGCCTCTATCATCATCCACTGTACAACCGCCGAGAGCGGCCGCTATATACAATGGGTGGAAATTTCTACAGAATCTGTGCGTTTGATTGAAATGTTTTCAAGAGCTCTAATCGCATTTTGTAAAATTGTGTATTTTTATTTTATATCTTTCCATACAGTTATTATACTGATTTGCTTAATATAGTTATTATACTGATTTGCTGATCTTAATTTTCCACTCATAAAATTTGATTCTTTTTAATATGATTTTGATGATTATATAATATTTTTTATTTAATTTTATGTTCGATTAAGAGTATACTACTCTTTTATCTGTTATACAAAGGAGAAAATAAATCCTTAAATTAATATAAATAACATCTTCAGTTCAAACCTGTAAAAAAAGCTTGAAAAAAAAAAGAAAACCTGAAGAAATTGCATCAATAAATTTGTGCAATAAAAAATATACGCTTTAATATTTATTTTTCTTTAGATCATCAAAAATTTGTTATTTGTATTTATAATAACTGTGGAGTTATAATTTATATCTATTGTATAGATGCATCTCATTGTCAATACATTTATATAGATCTACATGTAATTATTTCAGAGATGTATCTGCATAAAAGATATAAATTTTAACTTTATTATAGATACAAATAACTTAGAGCATTATGGCTATTTCAATACTAGATATATAACAGTATTTTGGTAGTATATATATTGCAGTTATATACATTTATATAATCTCAATATAACGTGTTATATTGCTGTTATGTCCACACAATGTCACGTGAGTGGCAAATTACAATTAACATATATATAACTGAAACCTCCAGGTTACATTACACGTTACATTTCGTTTTATTACGGAAATATAATGGTTACATAACTGTGTTTGCTGGGATCATTTCGAATTATGTTACACTTCTGACTTACCAACCAAACAGTTGTCACGTGATCTGCTGCATGCGCGTGCGGCCACTGAGCATGCGCATATGGCTGCAGGGCATGTTCGTAGTCGCTACATATCGTCGGTATGACAGGAATCATAACCTGATTTCTGTCAACTTTAACGTTTAATATCTCGCGTCGCGGGGCAGACCACCGCATTTTTCTGCTAGATTCTTTCGTTTCGTGCCAAAATGCGTCGAATGAGCCTATTTTTATTAATTTTTGAGGTGCAGTAGCTATTTTATATAAATATACCTTTATTCGATATTTATTCTATTTAGGTTTCCCCTGGAAAAACCAGAACTCCTCAATAAATGGTTGGAGAATATGAATATGCTAAACTGGAGGCCTACTGAAACTAGTTATTTATGTTCAAGTCACTTTGAAGCATCTTGTTTAAGAAAAGTAAAAGGAAAATATTGGACATTAAAAGAAAATAGTATTCCAACAATATTCACTTTCATTGACTGTACTTTATTGGATGAAACTTCAGGTAAATTAAACATTAATAATTTTATTATAATTTCTATCTAATTTTTTTATCATAATATTAAGAAAAAAATTATGATTGTAATAATAAAAAGGTAATTCTTAATTCTTGTAGAATTTCTTGCATCTAAGGAAAATATTTCACCTCCTACTGAAAGCAACATTATAACAAACTCAGTACCACATCATGAATCGCACAATGTGTTAACAATCAATTCAATTCCTGTTGATGAAGCAAGAAGAAAAAGCTCTCATAATGTTAGCGACATAACTACACTTCACAATTCTGGTAAGGATTATTCAAGGATTATTCAAGGATGAATGATAAACATATATATGAGGAAAAAATACATGAAATGTGAAAAATCACAACATATTATTGACAATTTTGCAGATAATGCAGAAACAGGACTAACGTCCATGCAATTCGACTCTACAACAGCATCTCCAGTTTGCAAATCGCGGCGGATTATAGACCATGATCATCATTATGAAAGTTCTCCCACAACGCTACGTCGTAGACTATTTGATTGTGAACAAAGGTTGAAGGAAAAGGAACATCTTATCAAGTTGCAGAAAAGGAAACTCAATCGGCTGCACAGAAAAGCATCGTCTTTCCGAGAGATGATTGATGAGCTTCGTAGTTCTATGAAAGTTCAAGTTTCTGAAGCTTGTTTACGTTCTTTACAATCTATAGTCGATCCAGGTGTTAAAGAATTTTTGCAACGTGGGTAATTTGATACCTCCATCGTTAGGCGTATATACACTAGCTTTAGCGACAGAGAAGTTGTTCAGAAGGGCAATAAATTGCAATAGAGGTAAAGTTCCAACTGAGCCTCAATTTGGTGCTATGTTGTGCTCAAAGATATTGAGAGAATTGTTATTAGATTCTAGGAGTAATCTTTTCCTGATTTAAATACTCATATATTTGATGATACGACTGAAGAACTCTCTGGACATGTATTTTTATTATCAAAATTAATTATCAAAAAGTATTTAGAAATAAGAATGAATGCTTTAACTAAGATATGTACTAGTCGTCAAACTGGTCGCAATGTTAGACACTATAAGAATCGAGAAAAAAAAATGGTCTGGTTGCACATATAAGGAGCGTTGCATAACTTAAACTTTTATATATATATAAAAAAACCTTGTATCATTTGCTTTTTTTTTATTTTTATATGTTATCCAGAATTTAGGTTTGTTTTAGAAATAAAAAGTTCTTATATATATTCTTCTTTTCAAAATTTTATATCTTTGCATGCATCACCTTTCACTCTTCACAAATTATTTGCATATTGATAAAAAATAATGAAACTTACAATTGATTCATTTCTCAGGAGACTGTCATTCTTCAACCTTTTCTGAGGACTATACAATTTAGGCTGTACAAAGTGATGACATCACTTTATAGTAAAATCAAAATTTTGATTGTTTAAACGTTGAGGTAATTTTTAAAAAATTAATCTAATATAGGTGAACGACAATGAAATACCTCGAATCACGATAAGTTGATTGTAACATTGCAACGTAAATAGGAATCTTTGTTCTGAATTAAAAAATCTGAATAAAGCATTATTGTCTTATTAAACAAAATCTTGTAATATTTGAGCTATTTAATAATTTGTTTTATTAATAATGCTAATTTTTTAAATTAATAATTGCAAAAAACGTTACATAAACGTAAGTTTCAGTTAAACTTATTTGAATTTCCCGGAGTCTTGCCGACAAAGGCGGTCGGCAATCCATGTAATATCGTATCAGTGACCACTTCAGATTACGTTCTGACATATGTTGCTGGATATGTAGCAAGAAAAGGAAATATATTTTGGATATAAACAATAAAAATTGGATATAAACAATAAAAATTTTATTTGCGAAGAATGTTTAAAGACATTAGTTTTACAGTCAAATGATGAAATACCAGAGAGACAGAAACTAATTGAAATAAAAACGAAAGGATATTTGATAAATCCTTCAATAGCTTTGTTTAATTTGCTTTCAAGTCTGGAAAAAGGAGTAATAGAAGGAACAAAATGTGGAGAAATTAATATTAACACATTATTTGAAATAATGGAATTGATTGACGAAGAAAAAAATCCTATAACTTTCCTGGGCTGTGAAAAACATGTAACTGTAATTACGAATTTACTAAAAACATTATCTGTTTTTATTTAATAACACGAATGTTCTTTCTGGTCAAGCAGGCGAATAAAAATGATAATACTGGAAAAGAAAAAACAAAAGAAAAAAATGTTCAAAATTGGTTCATTCTAATGGTCCAAATGTTTCCCAGATAGCACAATGACATCCTCGGGAAATCCGAAGGACATCCAGGACGGACAACCGGGATATCCTGGGGATATCCCCATAAAATCCCGGGATATACTTTGGATGTCCTGAGGAATAGCAAATGATCCCCGAATTCTAGTCCTCATGACATCCAGAGGATATCCCGTTAGACGCCCTGAGGACTTCTATGGGATACGTTATGGACATTTTTTAGGCGTCTGGAGGGAAAGATTCTAAAAGTGAAATCGAGCTATTAATTTAATCAGCAATAATTGTTTTATGTTTGGAAGATTTTTTTAATATCTGAAAAATATACATCTTGATATTTCAAAAATATACACATATCTTGCGAATGTCATGATTTTCCTTTGCCGGAGACTTGCTTATATTAGCCCTCAACTGAAATCTTCTTACGAGTTAGTCGTACCATTATGCGCCGCCTAGTGGCGTCTTTTCAAACTAGCACAATGATCCTCTGGAAATCCGAAGGACATCCAGGAAAAATGCGCTACCATGCATCTTTCTTAATTAAGAATATTTCATAATATTTGAAAAATATTTGAAAAAAGATTATAGAACCAATAATAAATTTAAAATATTTTTAAATATTTTGGAACGAGATTATAAAACAAATAAATATGTAGATTTAAATTAATATTTAAAAAATATATTTCAAATATTTAAGAAAATATTGTCTGAGTGATAAAAAAGAACATAATATATGTATATAATATTATATAATTTTCACCCTTTTTTTGCAAACAGTTCAAAAATGACAATTTTTTAATTATGTCATTGTTGTAGGGTGAAAATTCAATACACTGAATAAAGAGCTAATATATGTATAGCTCTAGATTCTAGATATTTTTGTTCCTCTACAATCAGTTATTGCTATTTTCACTTATTCCAAATACGTAAAAGATATCCTAAAATTATCCAAAATGTGTCCAGGATTTCCTGAGGAGTTTTATAGGATATAATACTTAGGATATCCTGCGATACTCCTCAAGATATCCTGAACATGCGTAAAATGATTTTAGGATTTTTTATGGATTTTAGGATTTATTTAACTTTAGTGGACATTTATGAAAAATTTATAATTTATTACGGTACTTAATGTTCTAAAATTACTTTAAGTATTTTACAATTAATGAAATAAAATAAAATATTTGTATAAAATATTTACGACAATATATGTCCCGGATGTCCTGCGGATTTTCCGAGGATGTTATTGGATATCTGGAAAACAACTAAATGTCCTGAAAATATCCCAGGATATCCTGGACATATTCAGGACGATCCTGAGAACGTCTTGTGCTATCTGGGATTCAAATGTGGATTTTCAAATTAAAGAAACAAATGCAATTAAAACTGTAATACAAATAAATAATGGAAAAAGGCGTAAAATTGGAACAAATATTAGAAATAACTAAAATGCGTTAACATAAAACTAAAATAATAATAAAAACTTGTTTTTTGGAAACATTATTTTTTATAATTATAATATAAATATATTTTATACATATATTTTTTTGTAAGTTTAATACCAAGTTAAACAAAATGTTTATTTTAGAAACTAAAGCACACAATTTTATTTTATAATACAATTTGTTTAACATTTATTTAATTTCCTATTTCTTGATAAAAATCATATGTGTATATATATATACATAATTATATACATACACGTAAATATGTATACATAATTTACATTAAAATAACATAATAGGGTGAACCAGCCAGTGAATGAACGGGGTCCAGTGAATGAACAAAATCACTTATATTTTAAATATGAAAAAAATTATAGGTCAAAGATAAATAATTTTGTGATGAAAATTAAGAGAGAGAGAAATATTTGTTCATTCACTGGCTTACTTGTTCATTCACTGGCTGGTTTACCCTACCTGATATGATACTCTTTGTATCGTACAAATATAACAATTTCAGTATCTAATATAAATTGAAATATCGAAATGAATATTACATATTACAATTAAATTTACATTTAAGCTATCTTAATTTTACGATTGTTTCCTTTTTCTTATAATTTATCAACAATTTGTAACAATTCATTTAATCCTTCAATATTTACAATTACAATAAATTTTGAGAGAGAATGAATTTCAATCATTTATATAAATACTAGCTGGTTACCCGGGCTTCGCCCCGGAGGACATGTGTAATAAGACACAAAAATAGTTTCTCCCTCTCTCTCTTTCCCTCTCTCTTTTCCCCCTTCTCTCTCTCTCTCTCTTTCTCTCCCTCTCCCTCTTCCTTTCTTTCTCTCCCCCTCCCTCTCTCTCTTTCCCCCCCCTCTCTCTCTCTTTCTCTCTCTCTCCCTCCCTCCCTCACTCTCTTTCTTTCTCTCCCCCTCCCTCTTTTTTTTTCTCTTTCTCTTTCTCTCCCCCTCTCTCTCTCTCTCTCTCTCTCTCTCTCTTCCTTCTCTCTCTTTCTCTCTAAAATGCTATAAATTGAAATATATTACTTTTTTATCTACTAAAGTTCAATTCCGTCATATACAATTCTTTGAGATTCACTCAATTATTTCCTAAAAATTTGGAAAAATTTTGTAACCGATTTCCAAAAAGATCGGTAACAAAGAACTATACAGTATAGCACTTCTTGGGAAATTTTACCCCTGTTTTATATACAATTCTTTAAAATTCGTCAAACTTCTGATACCGGTTTTCAAAAAGATCGGTAACGAAAAATGATATACTTTTTATAGCACTCCCCGGAAAATTTAAACCTTACTTTATGTACAATTCTTTGAGATTCGATCATTTGGAACCGGTTTCCAAAAAGATCGGTAACAAAAAATAGTACACTTTATAACACTCCCCGGGAAATTCTATTCCTTCTTCATGTACAATTTTTTGAGATTCAATTAATTATTTTCCAAAAAATTTGAAAAATTAAAAAAACCGGTTTCCGAAAAGATCGGTAACAAAAACTGTACACATCATGGCGCTCCCCAGAAAATTCTACCCCTACTTCATTTACAATTCTTTAAGATTCGGTCAATAAACTCCCGAAAAATTGAAAAAATTTCGAAACCGGCTTCCAAAAAGATCGGTAACGAAAAATTATACACTTTATAGCACTCCCCGGAAATTTCTACCCCTGTTTGATCTATAATTCTTTGAGATTTGGTGAATTATTTCCCGAAAATTTGAAAGAATTAGAAAAACCGGTTTCCAGAAAATCGGTAACGAAAAACTATACACATAGTGGCACTCCCCGGAAAATTCTACCCCTATTTCATATACTTTTGACAAAAATTCGGTTCAGGGGTTTGGGCTGGGCGTTGATGAGTCAGTCAGTCAGTCAGTCAGTCAGTCAGGACATCTTCCTTTATAGATATAGATTAACCTGTCCATTTGATAAAAAAGCAATTCTTTTTTTTTACACTATAATCATTTTCTACTTTTTGGAAACCAAAAAACTCTTCATTTTCTCTTGAATAACTCCACTCTGTAGACGGAAGAGTTATCAACAATATATATGTCCATCATTCTTATGTTCCATATTGTGTTTCATTTATTCTTACGTTCCTTACGTTTCTCTACTTTTATCCTGGATTCGTCTTTCTGAAATATATTTAATTATATTAATTTTAATTAAGGTAAACGTATTTAAATTATATATTTTATTTTAATTTTAACATTTATACATTTATTTTTGCTTATTTAACACGGTAGTGTCTCGCGCCAAGTACACGCGAAGCGAGACCGCACCGTGACTCTTGTACGCGACGCGACGGGTTGCGAGTACCCGAGATGTTGAGATCTCGATAACGAGTGAACGGATCAAGTTCTAAGTAGGCTTGATCGATAGCTTGGGGTCCAATTAGGGGGGGGGGGGTTTCTCTTATAATATTCCGCTACGTGCCCTACGAGCGGAGATATTGCGACGCAAAGTCCAAATGTGAAAATTTATTTTTAAGATACTTCTTACTTCTACGTCGACCGTCTCTCATGCCATATCACGTGATCAGAGAAAATGTCCCTTTCACTTTTTCGACACTGGCGGCGCAGGTATCGCCAGTTTCGATATCGCGCGCGTATTTCAAACGATCTAGTAGATAAATTATAGGTCGATAGACGGTCAGGAGGAAGATTTCTATTTAGGTAAATTAGGTATTATATATATTGAGTCAATTGCTTCATGTATATCTAGAGAGATTTCGTATCCTTACATCGTATTACCACCGCTGCCGGAAAAGAAAGTTCTCTACGCTTAGCAGAAAATGCCGCTAGGGAATTTTTAAGTCGATTCTTATGAATCAAGCTTGAATTCGATGTCTAGGTATCCCAGGTTGCCGATGACGAGGTCTAGATAGTGCGCTTCATAGTTTTCGGTGTCCAGGTGTAATAATACGTTGAATTCGATGTCCACGTGTCCCAGGTTGTCGATGACGGGATCCAGATAGTGCGCTTCATAGTTTTCGGTGTCCAGGTGTAATCGTACGTTGAATGCGATGTCTAGGTATCCCAGGTTGCCGATGACAAGGTCCACATAGTGCGCTTCGTAGTTTTCGGTGTCCAAGTGTAATAATACGTTGAATGCGATGTCTAGGTGTCCCAGGTTGCCGATGACGATGTCTAGATAGTGAGCTCCGTAGTTTTCGGTGTCTACGTGTATTAATATTTTGAAATTGATGTCTAAGTGTCCCAGGTTGCTGATAACGAGGTCCAGATAGCGCTCTTCGTAGTTTTTGGTGTCTAGGTGTAATAATACCTTGAATTCGATGTCTACGTGTTCCAGGTTGCCGATGACGAAGTCCACATAGTGCGCTTCGTAGTTTTTGGTGTTTAGGTGTATTAATAACTTTAAATCCGAATGTAGGACACGTAGATATCAAATTTGAGGTATTAATACACGTAGACACCAAAAACTACGGAGCGCACTATGTGGATCTCGTCATCGGCAACGTGGGACACCTAGACATCGAATTCAACGTATTATTACACCTGGACACCGAAAACTATGGAGCGCACTATTTGTAACTCATTATCGGCAACCTGGGATACCTAGACATCGAATTCAAGCTTGATTTATAAGAATCGACTTAAAATTCCCTAGCGGCAGAACTAAAATTATGTCATAACATAATAAGAATTCGTTAAATTAAAATTATGTCTAGACATAATAAAAACTGGACAAATTAAAATTATGTCTTGACATAATAAAAATTGGATGAATTAAAATTATGTCTGACATAAGAATAATTCCGCATTTTTATTATGTGTATACACATAATTTTAATTCATACAATTTTTATTATGTGTACACATAATTTGTTTTTGAATGAACGTAAAACGTATTTGTTACAATATCTATCCATTATTGAAAATCGATATGCGCGATAAAAGCTCTCGTATATCATTAATTATGTTATTATTTATTATATATATTTCTATCCATATATTTTCAGTATTATTATTGTTACATTAGAAAAATTATTAGCATTTAGGATACGAATCTTTTTCCGTTAGTTTGTAAGTTTCATGATTAAAAAGATCATGTCGTATTATTAACATTACCTCGAAAAAAACAAAGTGGTAGTATTATACCTCCAAATAGCTTTACCCTGTACGTACTGTTTATAAAATGCGTAATACTACAAAAAGGCGTGATATCCGTACAAAATTACCTTTTTTAAAAAAAAGGTAAAAAAAGGCGCCAAGTACACGCATAGTAGTGTATATGTTGTTACCTCGAAAAAAGAGAAAATGGTAATATTATACCTCGAAAAAATATAAGTAACAAGTGGTAGACATAATCTTTATATCTCGTAAAATCTCGAAAATATCTAAGCAGTAATATCTTTATTTCCGAAAAATTATAACCCAAGTGATACACATCACAAAATTATGTTACCTTATCAAAAAGAAGAGTCGCGCTTCAAGTGATCTATTACAATTACAAAAAAGAAATGATATCTCTTTAAATTACAGCGCCAATTACAAAGAGAACATATATATTGCCTCAAAAAATAATTGTTGCATTACTTTGAAAAATATTTACATTGTGTCAATTAGAAAAGAATGTATGATAACAATTTTATAAGATTAAAAATTTTTATTTAAATTTTACAAGGGAATACAAGATATTTAAATACAAAGTTTACATGTGTATTTTTTAGTGGTCACAAAGAATTACAGAGGTAACAGTACAAAATAAAAATATTTTATTAAAATATTTAATCCAACGAGGGAATACAATTTGTATTTAAATACAAAGTTTATATATGTATTTTTCAATAATAGAATAAAAGATTTAATCACAAAGAATTACAAAGGTAACAGTACAAAATAAAAATATTTTATTAAAATACATAAATTTTTCTTGTAAAAATACTTGGCGCTGCTAGACCTCGAAATTTTAAATTAATAATAATAATAATAATAATAATAATTGTGTTATATGTACGGCATTTATATACAATTTCATGATGCAAAATTCATTGAATGGAAATGTATTGCTTGTTTTAAAACGTTTCACCTTTTATTAAACCGCTCAAACACAGTTACTTTAACAGACGTTTTAAACACATTTATTATAGATTTTAAAATATTTCCCGTGGTTTCCTGGTTAAATGACCATTATTTCCTTCTTATTTCAACCTTAAATAAGATGGAAAAAAATGTTTAACAGGTTCCCCATCGGGGCACAAAACGGCCACTTTTACACCCCCTCCTTTATAATTCTCTACAAAATTGTCTGTGTGCAATTTTGCTGTATTTCGAACAAGTTTCGCAGCGTTTCGAGTAAAAGGTCGAAAGGGGCCAATTTTTTATATTTTTTTTTTTACAAAGTACAAAATTGATATGTTTATATCAGTGCCATTTACTATATCGAATGGCACATAAATTAAACTTCCGAATTCAAATTCAATTAAAACCGTAAATTGACTGGCCTATAAGGCTACAATATGATATTGTTGGTCCCTCGTTTGTAGAAAAATATTGAAAATGTTGAACGTTTGATTATGAAAATCTTGCATTTGACATTACGCTTATAACAGATAAGCATGCAAAAATCTTGTCTGTATTTGTTACTACATATCACACTTGTGAAAGATAAGCTTGTAAAAAATGTGCAAAAGAAATGTAAACGTGCAGAGAAACTTGTCTGCAATAATACATACGATACAGACACAGAAGAAAATGTAAATATATTGTAAAAAATTGATTTCTTTATTATTACAATAATTTGAATATTGAAACTATTTTGTACTATATGCTTTCTAATCACTTATATGTAATTACCAACAATATATTAATAATAAATAATAAATTAAGGGAGTATTCTGATTTGAAAAGTCGTGAAAATAGGTATTTTTCATGATTTTTTTGTAGGAAAACGAAGAAAGTGAACAACCTTAAACTTTTCATGTTTTTAACTTTATTTTGAGAATATATTTTTATTTTTTAAGTAACAAAAATGCTGTTTTTTCTATGTTATATCATGGTCACTAGAATAAGGTATAAATGACAGATGATGTAAATGATTCCAACTGTTCTATAAATATCAGAAACGCAAAAACCAAAAATTTTCTTATTCAGAAGAAGTGTGACTATCGTCTGAAGTAGAATGAACATTATACGTTTATTAGTTTTTTTTCTTTTAATATAATACTTCCAAAATTTTGAAAAAAGTTATAATATTTTTAATAAGAAGGCCGCCAGAATGGAAATATTAATTAGTTTAGTTCTAGTTCAGACGATAGCCGCACTTTTCCTGAATAAAAAAATTTTTGGTTTTCGCGTTTCAGATACCTATAGAACAGCTAGATTCATTTACACCGTCTGTCATTTACACCTTCTAATAACAGGATATAACATGGAAAAAAGAGCATTTTTATTACTTGAAACTAAAAACATATTTTCAAAATAAGGCTAAATAAACATGCACAGTTTAGCGTTATTTACTTTTTTCGTTTCCCTGATGCAAAAAATTCCTGAAAAATATCTTTTTTTATGACTTTTCAAACCAGAATATCTCCTTAACAATTTTTTTCCTGACAGATCAAGAAATTACATTTTTTACTTCTGAATAGGGGAGACCGGGGCTAAGCCGACAACGGGGCAAACTTGACACTAGGTTTTTTACCAATTTAAATCTATCGTAGAAACTTGCCTTTCCTACTGTAAATGCGTCTTTATGTGCCAGTATTATCAACGGAATTTGGTAACATTCTGAGTTATAGTGTAATTTTTAACGCGACATAAGCGTTTTTGATAGTGAAAAGTAATTTTTCTGATCTCTCGAAAATGTCTACTCTTTCATCGAACTTTACTCTTGCAAATCTACCGGTAAGTGATTTTGATGGGAAATTTGATGCTTTATATGAATTCGATAATCGTTTTTGAATATTTTCAAAATTTTCATGTTTTTGAAGTAACAAAAGTGAAAAACGACGTTCGGGGCAAAGTCAACACCACGCCGTTTCGTCGGCTCCCAGTAACAAACGATGCTGTGCAGCCATATATGGCTCATGAAAAATGTATGCGCACGTCCGATCGCGAGTTTACCTGCATTAATTGTTTTTCAGACATGAGTTTAGATGAAGATAATTGAAAGTTCAACAATTTTAGTTCTCATTATTTCAAATGATTGTTCTAGCTACTTTATTCCGAATTTTTGTACTTTTTAAATACACAATAAACAATGTATTTTCATTTTCAGACAGTAAAAAATAAGTTCCAGATCAAATTGTGTCGATCAGACAAAGTGTTGAGTTTGCCCCGGCGGGGTGTCGAGTTTGCCCCGTCATTTTTCAATTCGAAAATTTGTCTTCGCGTCACTTTTCCTTTCCTGGCGGCAAAACAAAGCGACGTACAGCAAAACTTCCTGAATCAATTTTGTACCTGAAGAAACACTCTTTAAATATATACCATTGAATTTGCCTAAAAATTATAATTAAACATTAAAAATTGCCTTTGAAAAAATAGTGTCGGCTTAGCCCCGGTCTCCCCTACAAATAAAGGCCATAGCCAGATAAAAAGCCTCAATGTGCTCCCACACGGATCATGCTCATTTTCTTCCTTTGATTGCTATCAGTGTCACTTACAATTTAGTCAAATATTAGCCCTTAATATTGAACCGTTTTGGTGTAAGAAATAAAAATAAAAATTTCAAAAATAATTCATATCTCTTAATCGGTTTAATCGATTTTGCTGTAGATATCATGCTGTAGATATGCTGTAGATATCATTTTGAGACGCATTTGTGGAAAATTTGGGAAAAGTTTCTGATAAAAAAAACGTTGATAAAAAAAATAAATAAATGTTCTTGCTCTTTGCTGGCCAGGGCGAATACGTCAGGGTAGCAGTGTGGTCTTGTGGTAAAGCGCCAGACTCGTAACCTGAGGAACCGGGTTCGAGTCTACCTGATCACAGGAATTTTTATATTCCAAATTGCACCCCCCGCACGAGTGGGGCTCGTGCGGAGAAACTAGGCTATCTTTCGGAGGAGACATTAAATTTGAAATTGGTCGTCAAGCTTGGGGAGCTTGGGAGTTTTGACTCATACGTTGATGTCAACTTTCCATGGGTTTTGGCCAAACATTTTTTATTAAAAAATATTTACTTGTGTATAAATATATATATTCACTATCGCGGAATTGTAGAAATTGTGACGTACATTTTTTCTATTTTAGTATATTTTATTCTTTACCGCGCAGCGTGATCATATTTACGGTTATATTACCAACTCTAGTCAAATTTGTAACTTTGCTTTGATATTTTCAGTTTATAGCAACGGTTAAATGAGAAAACACTTTACTGAATAATTAATTTAAATGTATGCTAATTTTTACATACTATATCATTCATATTTGTCACTAGTAACAATAGTTGTTTTTGTGACTTCAAATTACTGCGAGAACCACCTTAACGTGTTTAAGTTAGCATACTAAAACATGAAACAATCTCTTAATAATATGAATAAAATAAACAATCTAATTGAATCACGAATATAAAAACGCCGGAATAATCGAATAAAACCATGACAACATATCTAAAGACTGTAGCCGGATAAGAAGAATATATGTGTCCCCACACGGATCATGCTTATTTTATTCCTTTGATTGCTATCAGTGTCACTTACAATTTAGTCTTACATTTATAAATATTTATTTAATTATATTTACAATTTATATTTATATATAAATATGTATATACATATATGTATATATATATATATATATATATATATATATATATATATATATATACTAGCTGGTTACCCGGGCTTCGCCCCGGAGGACATGTGTAATAAGACACAAAAATAGTTTCTCCCTCTCTCTCTTTCCCTCTCTCTTTTCCCCCTTCTCTCTCTCTCTCTCTCTTTCTCTCCCTCTCCCTCTTCCTTTCTTTCTCTCCCCCTCCCTCTCTCTCTTTCCCCCCTCTCTCTCTCTCTTTCTCTCTCTCTCCCTCCCTCCCTCACTCTCTTTCTTTCTCTCCCCCTCCCTCTTTTTTTTTTCTCTTTCTCTTTCTCTCCCCCTCTCTCTCTCTCTCTCTCTCTCTCTCTCTTCCTTCTCTCTCTTTCTCTCTAAAATGCTATAAATTGAAATATATTACTTTTTTATCTACTAAAGTTCAATTCCGTCATATACAATTCTTTGAGATTCACTCAATTATTTCCTAAAAATTTGGAAAAATTTTGTAACCGATTTCCAAAAAGATCGGTAACAAAGAACTATACAGTTTATAGCACTTCTTGGGAAATTTTACCCCTGTTTTATATACAATTCTTTAAAATTCGTCAAACTTCTGATACCGGTTTTCAAAAAGATCGGTAACGAAAAATGATATACTTTTTATAGCACTCCCCGGAAAATTTAAACCTTACTTTATGTACAATTCTTTGAGATTCGATCATTTGGAACCGGTTTCCAAAAAGATCGGTAACAAAAAATAGTACACTTTATAACACTCCCCGGGAAATTCTATTCCTTCTTCATGTACAATTTTTTGAGATTCAATTAATTATTTTCCAAAAAATTTGAAAAATTAAAAAAACCGGTTTCCGAAAAGATCGGTAACAAAAACTGTACACATCATGGCGCTCCCCAGAAAATTCTACCCCTACTTCATTTACAATTCTTTAAGATTCGGTCAATAAACTCCCGAAAAATTGAAAAAATTTCGAAACCGGCTTCCAAAAAGATCGGTAACGAAAAATTATACACTTTATAGCACTCCCCGGAAATTTCTACCCCTGTTTGATCTATAATTCTTTGAGATTTGGTGAATTATTTCCCGAAAATTTGAAAGAATTAGAAAAACCGGTTTCCAGAAAATCGGTAACGAAAAACTATACACATAGTGGCACTCCCCGGAAAATTCTACCCCTATTTCATATACTTTTGACAAAAATTCGGTTCAGGGGTTTGGGCTGGGCGTTGATGAGTCAGTCAGTCAGTCAGTCAGTCAGTCAGGAACATCTTCCTTTATAGATATAGATATATATACCTATATATATATAAATTGTAAATATAATTAAATAAATATTTATAAATGTAACGTAGCGCATCGTCGATTTGACAACTCGAGACTTGGCAGTCTGCGAGGCTGGCCCGGGCCACAGTATATACAGTAGCGCAACTCTGTGTCGGCACCTTTGATGTTGGTGAAGCCAAGCTGACCACGGTCATGCGCGACTTAGGGCAAGTGACAGTAGCGCCCTCTGTATCAGGCTGTATCAATAATTTCAGGAACCTAAGGCTAATTTTCTCAGAAAAATTCTTAAAAATAATGCATATTAAAAAATAAACATATATTTATCACGTTAAAAGCTTTTTGGTTTTTGGAATAAAAAAATTTAAGTTTTATTCTTTTCTAATTTTATATTTTGTACTTATTAATATTAAGGCCTGCGCATAATAGGACAAATATTAAATATTAAATATTAAATATTAAATTTTACACAGGAGAGAAAAAGAGAAAATATCTTTTATACAATACAATTAATATATGCAAAATTACAACAATTTTTAATAAACATTTTTTAATATTATAATGGAAAGAATTTCTTATACATATACATTATATATATATATATATATATATATATATATATAATATATAATATATAATATATATATAATATATATATATAATATATATATAATATATATATAATATATAATATATATAAAAATCGATTAATTATATATATATATATATATATATATATATATAATTAATCGATTTTTAGTTTTGGCAAACAATAAATATATCGTTATTTAAAATCTTTTTTAAAGGAGGGAGGAGAAAATGCATTTAGGCACATCCCGGGACGCCGCGGAAGCCCGGGGTAGTGTGGGACTCCTCCAGCCCGTCGTCACCGAAACTGGCCCTATACCCACTAAAACCTCCCATCTTACATAACACACCTTACATATATATATATATATATATATATATATACTTATTTAGTTACATGCTAACAAAATAACGCCTTAAAATGTGCTTAAACACATATGTATATACGCATACAACACCTTATACATTAATTTTTTCTCTTTCTTTAACTCTCTTTCCTTTTCGTATCTCAGCTACTTGATCCACCTCAATACAAATTGGAAAGAGAGAAAAAAAGAGAAAAAAATTACAAAAACATTAATATTAAAGAATGTTCAAACTATATGTATATCAATTATACATGCAATTAGAACATAACAAAAACACACTGTGAAAAAACATGCAATTGATTATATAATAATTTAATTACATTATTAATAAAACTGTTGCA
Organism: Temnothorax ravouxi; assembly: GCA_030770255.1. Classification (NCBI taxonomy): domain Eukaryota; kingdom Metazoa; phylum Arthropoda; class Insecta; order Hymenoptera; family Formicidae; genus Temnothorax; species Temnothorax ravouxi. The sequence continues at coordinate 46,555 of JASTWP010000588.1, forward strand.
ATTCAAAGAAAAAAACATATTAATACATTGCACGCATATTATATAAAAACAAGACTGTGATAGATGAAATGAAAAGGACACACTTATATATAAAAATACAATTAGAGATGTAAAATATTTAAAAGTTTTCTATTTTTTTTATTTACTTTATTGCTTATACTTTTGCTTGATTTATTATGTTGTGATAATGTAAAATAAATTTGCATGCGCAAAAACATTTTAATGAGAAATAAAATGGGAAAGTCAGAACATGGAGGTTTAAAAATTACTTTCTGTGTTAGCTCAAGCAAATAACTGCCAACATTTTTTTGGAAACAATTACTCTCAAAATTTTCTACGAATATTTTTTCTAATCGACGTACATAATCACAAAAACTATTACTTGGTACAGTCAAAATCCCATATTGATTATCTTCTTGACTTTGATATGCTCGAAAAGAACAATATATTGTTGTATCATCTAAAACAGTCTTATTTTCTTTTAAATACATTGCACATGTATCGCAAGAATGTATTTCTAAACATTTTTTGACTAAAAATCCACACACATATTTAAATGCATTCTCTTCTGGCAGATCTAGTGTATAATAAAATCATGGTTCGATATATTTAAAATTTTGCATGGCGTAGATGGAGTAAATTCTGATACTATAAATTCTGTAACTACTCCAATTTCATTTAACATTTCATCATTATCTGGAGCACAATTTGTTGTATCATCAGTATGTTTCATAAATTTTATGCTAAAAAGTTTTTTGAAAGCGCGCACAAATTGTATAGGTGTTGGATTTAAGCAATTACCACCTTGTTGTCTAACTGAACCAAAAAAATTTTCTACGCAATCTTGATTTAATCTGCGGGTAAAAAGTTGCGAAAAGTTGTGACATTTTAATGTATCCCACAATTGCATTATACTATTGATTGTGATCTGCCAGCATGGAAAGCATTTTACTGATTTAACAGGCAAACCATTTTTATCAATTACTACAATTGCTTTTATAAATTCAAGCATATTCTCTAAAAATTGTTTTTGTTTTTTACTTCCAGTGTAAGCGCTTCCGTATTCTTTCGGACTAACAATCGCAGAAGAATTTAAAATATCAAATAACTTATCGAAACGATCTATTAACTCAATAGTTCCAATTGCTTCAGATGGAAGAAAACCAGATGACATTTGGGTACATATGCCCGCAGCTACATGATTGCTAAATACTTGCACAGCAAATTTGACTTTCATTTTTTGGAATCCATTTGGTTCAATATGACATATCGATAATTTATGAGCAGCTCTTATCCACTGTTTGCTATCTTTTTCATAAAATTGAACGATATGCGCCCACGAAGCAACTTTTAAACAAAACTAGAAAATATATTTCATTAAATTATTGCGCGTTGCTTTAGCTAAATGACAAACATCAAAAATATATAATATTATTTCTTCGTCAACAACAAAAGTAGAGTTTGTTGTTGAAATTCCTAATTCGCGCGAAAACTGTATGAAATTAGACCCCATATCTGTTACTAAAGCATGTACATTTGCGCCATTACTTTTTAATTTTATTATTATTTCAAAAATAATCTTTTTTAAAATTTTACTTGGGCATGCGGTTTCAATAAAACAATAAAAAACAGGAATTTTCCATTTGCCAGCAATGCTTCGTGCCATAATGACTAAAGCACTTTTTGCAAGTATGGGAGATTTTTCATAACCAGTGTTTTGAAAACCAATAATTTCGTCTTTGGAAACATTATAAAATAAATGACTTTTTAAGCTCATCTCATCTGCAGATAAAATGCAATGTCTCTCTAAAGGTGGTAGTGATTGTAATTTTATGCGTAATAGTTCAAAAATTTTTGAATTTACACCTGGTTCAATCTCCCATGTCTGAGTAAATCGTTGCAGGGAACGCACAGAAGGCAATGCAAAATGCAATTGACGTCTTTAATTCTCTGTAATTTCGCGGACTTAAAAAAAATAAAGATAATGCAAATTTCTTAAATTCCGGATCATATCTCATACCACGCTTGCTCTTAATCTGTGCATCAATCTGCGCGGATAATAATTTCTTAAAATTACCATGCAAATACTTATTTCCTAATTTTCTAAGTTTCTCAAGATCATTACCTTCTTCTTCAGCTAATGCAATTCTTCTCTTATTGTTTTCTTCTCTTTTCTTCAATCTTCTAACTAACTGCTGCAATGTTTTCACCTTTGCTTTTAATTTTTTATTTTCTGCCTGCAATTTATCCTGAGTTGACATTGCAGTTGAATGCTGGATACCGCTGGATGTACTTCTACAAAATATTCAAATTTATTAGAAAATGAAAAAGCACAAAGAAGAACAGAGAAAGAAAGAGATTAAAAGAGAGAAATATGTATATATGTATATGTATGTACATTTATGTGTGTGTATATATATATATATATATATATATATATATATATATATGAATGTATGTATGTATGCATGTATGTATATATGTATGTATTGTATATATATGTATATGTTTGTATATAATTGACTTTAATAATTTATGTATAAAAACTTACGGTTCAATTTGAGGTTCTATGTCAGCATGCAGTGGCACAGTTTCATCTCCTTCTATCAGCTTACAATCAGTTTCTGTTTGCATTTCAGTTTCTGATTTTATTGGCTGTAGATCTCTGAAAAATATACAATGATAACAGATAAAATCTTAATTACATTAATTTTATGTTTAATAAAAGCAAAATTATTTTATCATCTATACACGTAATATGCAAGCAAATTTATATTTGTATATATATTGTTATTGAAAGAAAAATGCGAACAGATTTTATATAATAGAGATATGCTATATTATTATTTTAAAATAAAATATAGATAAAAAAATTCAAATTAAATATACCTATTTATTTCCTCTTGTTGATTTTCTGCATCTTCCTCTTCAGATATTAAATTGGAAACTTCATTACTGTAAAAAGAATTATTATCATCAATTTTTTTTCTTATATTTTATTTATATATTCATATTCAGTATATTAGAACCATTATATTTGTATTATATATAAACATCAAACACACACATTTTATACATATAGTTATTTAAATTATTACAGTAATAATAACAAGTCGAAAGCCTACCTATTATTCAAATCTGACATAAAAAATTTCGTTGGAATGGCATTTGGATGAAGTCGTGCTCTTGCTTTAATTGTATACCATTTTTCTTCAAAATGAAGGTGACACAGACGACAATTTCGATAGGCATATTCTGGTCCTAAAGGTATAAGATCTTGCCTTCCACATGCTTGCTTGTACCCATGCCAACCATCTATATAATATTAAATATATTAATATATTATATAAATAAACAATTAATAAGTAATTAAAAATAATTAATTTTTAATAGTAAATAATTAATTAAATACTAAAAAATTAATAATAAAATAATATAAATAACTATAAAATAATTAATATTTATAATTCAATATTAATAAATGTTGGATTACATATCTACATTCAGACATTTATTAATAGTTTCAACATTTAATTGAAAGCAGTGCATTGCACATATATATTATATACTACTCTAAAAAAATAGGAAACGCGTTTTACAAAGAAAGAAATGGGCTATCTTTCGTTGTAACTCCGTGAAAAATCATCATACAGAGGTGCTCAAAAAAGCATTTCAAAACTTGAAGTTTCTACTTAAACGTACTATTGATAGTTTTTAAAAATCTCTTAATCTTCTCAGTGCTGTGTTCTAAAAAAAAGCATATTGTTTTTTTCCTTAAATTTACGTATTTTTAACGTTCTAAGCCGTGACAGGATAAATTCTCTCGACAAATACAACTAAATTTCCATAAACTACAATCTTTTACCTACAAATTGCTTTTTTAAAATTTTTCTACAATTTTTTTGGCCGAGTTACATGACTTTGAAGCTAAACTTGTTCTCTTTTTCAATATATAATGCCAGTTATGACAAAATATATATATATATATGTAATCAAAAATCTAACATATTATTATTTATACAATTTTAAAATATTTATGTATTATAATATATTAAATATTAAGTAATATATGTATACCTTTGATGCTCTTTTGGAAAACGGAAATAATGTCGCTTCTCTTACTGCCAACATGCAGTTTGGTGCTGCACACCAATGAGTATTCTTCGAAGTCATAATATATTTTTCTTGAAAAATCTTCACTCTAAATTACAGCAAAATCTGAAACAAAATCAAGACCAAAGCGTAGACCAAAAAAAAAGCTCACGAGGGATTGAAAACCTGTATATACTGTTTATACAGATTACAATCCCTAAAATTGGTTTCTCCTTTCCTTATCACTTCCTTTTCACTTGCACTCAACTAGTAGATCACTCAATGTAACACTACACTTGTCATGAGAGTTGACATTTAATCAGACACCACAATTTAAATGCACCTCTGATTGACACAGCTGACTGACGTACATTTACCGCCAATTTCTCACGCAATAAACAAATGACGGTAGACTCAGTCAACAGCAAGCCAACAACAAAAGAGAATCCAACACACAATATAGAAAAGACATTGAAAAGATAGATTTTTAAATTAAATATATTTATATCACAGAACAAGAGAGATTTTCTGTTATTTAATATTTATTTCTATTTCTAATTTTTTTTATTGCGCGTTGGGCCTAACACACACATATCATACAATAAAGTATGCTTTATTGCAGTTACATTAATGAGTAAAAAATTGTGATAGTAATACATATATATTTATAAAATTTTTTTTGAATAATTTATTTTTTACAAAGGAACAGATCTATATAATTCTTTTATATATATATATTGTCACGACTTTTTCACTCCCGGATCGCTCCGAGGCGTGTGCCGGATCAAAAAGATGGAGGAGAGCAGGATGGTAGGCCTCTCCGACGACTTCCTCGCACCTCCGACACTTCGCGAAACGATTTTACCGTTGGGCGCCAGACGCGTAAATGCGTCCGCGAAATCGCGAAAGAAAACCGAAACGAGGCGCAAAACGAAACGTGCGGATGTGCGAGGAATTGGCTAGCTCGACCTAATACTCAGGCGGGGTGATGAAGGGCAGCGCGATATTCGGCGGGGTGACAGCCAAAATCAATACCACGAATTTAAACGATTAACAGATCAGAAGTAACATTTATTCAACAGAAATTAAAAACAATAATTGCCAATTCGGCTTCAGTCCAGCAGACCGATCAAAAATTCAAGGACGCGGGCGTCGATTTCTAAATAAAATGAGAGTAACGCGGACGCCAGAAAAACAAGGAAAGTTACGTAACTTAGTAGAGACGCAGAAGGCGTCATTATCCAGCAATTAAAATCAGGAGAAACCACTCTTACAAATCATAGAAATCACGCAGATAATAATAATAGAGTAGTAAACTGACGAATACGGTAGAATATCGGCGCAAATTACGACTGAATACGACATAACCGGAGTAAACGCGAAATAATATCGGGAAATGCCGCGAAATGATAGCGTCTCACGCTCGGAGCGCGTGAACGCAATGTCCCAAGCCGTGACGGGATTCTGTCGCCGAGTTACTTAAATCTAACGCAAAGCGTGGGCGTAGCGCAAATAAACGTCCCAACGCAACAATAATCGAACGCAGTATTATCGAACGAACGCAAAGTGGGATATCGCCAAGGATATCTTAACGCGAAGAATAAGGCGCCAGGGCGTTCGACGAAACGCGAAATACTAAACTAACGCGAGGAAATACACGGGATTGCCGCGAGTAATAACGAGACACAATGTAAAATCACAGCAAGCAATACTGTAACGGCGCTCATACTCTAATGCGAATACTACATTAACGTGACTAACCCGTTGACGAGAATAACACGAATCGCATCCTAATGCGAAAAATCGGTCGGCACGAACAATATTCTGCGCGAATAATACGTCAGTATCATCGACATTCCACCGCAGTCGCGATTCTAACATCGATATTCGAACGCAAGTAATTCTCGGACGCGAGTACCTCGATAACATAATTATCATCGGGATGCAGTCACACTAACGCGATTAATGCCGTGGCACAAATAAAAGGACGCGAATAACATATATAATAACGCAACTCACATCGCGTGTGGATCTAAGTCCCGACCGGGCGGCTTACTACGCACCACGAAATACGCATTCTTGAACGCGAAGGTTCGCGAGAAAAGGGCGTATCCGTGCAATCTACGTCAAGGGTAACGAGTCTACCGCGATCTCCAGGAGTCTACGATTTTGGTCGCGATTCACGGCCACGAGACCATTCCGGTGCCCCTCGCTTTCGTTGTCGATCGCCAATCACGCCTTGTCGGCGAATACGTGAATTATCGCGAATATTCCCGAGCGAGAGCGCGACCTGGGGAGCGGTGTCGTGGCTTGACATAAGGTAATACCGAGGCAACCTCACCGTAGGCCAGTCTCCCTCCTGAGGGTCCTTGCCGTCGTCCCAAGGGTCGAGAGTATGGCTACGAGGATTTCGGCCAGCTCCAAAGTCTAGAGACGGAAGTGCGAAGTACCCAAAATATCGCGACTTGAGGCAAGCGTGTCGAGGCTACCAAGGACGATCCACGAATGCTCCCACGGGAGTGAAGGTAGTAGGAGAAGGGGTGAAACAACATGGCGGCAGGGCCAAGCAGGAACGGGGGTAATGCGCGCGCATAGGCGAGCCGAAGTCACGCCGATGAGAGTCGATCGGGCACGAAGCGAACGAAGCCACGAGCACGAGTAGGATGTCGGCGGCCGACATCTTTGATCGATCATCTGCAATCGTCCGTTTCTCAGTTTCTCGCGGATCGGTTTTTGTCCTCGCTCGCGAGCAAGTACGCGAAGTGCCGAAGACAGTGTCAACGAAGCCGCGGAAGGCTACGTCGTCAACGTGACGAGACCATCGTGCACAAGGACAGCCGTTTCTCGCCTAAACTCTTTGTTCTCGGCAGTCTCACGTGAGTTCGACTCTGAATTTGTATATTACTATGTAATTTTTAAAATAATTAATTTTGTTGTATTTATACAGGTAAATTACAATCGCGTGCACGTTTGCGAAGTGCCGACTAAAGACAGTGTCAACGAAGCCGCGGAAGGCTACCTCGTCAACGTGACGAGACCATCGTGCACAAGGACAGCCGTTTCTCGCCTAAACTCTTTGTTCTCGGTACGTTATTCCATCATTGTCGTTATATTTCCGTTAATTATATAGAGTCCATTTTCCTCCATCCACTTTATTAATTCTCTTCCTTCTTCGTTTATTAATCTGTCTTTTGATACTCTGTGCTCTTTATCATTTTGTTCTTCAATTTTTCCTCCCTTGTTTGCGGTTCTTGCGTTGAAATCGCCTCTTATTATAATGCTTTTGTCCTTATTTTTCTCTATTATCTCTGACATTTTTTCATAATTTTCTTTTCTTTTTCTCTCATATAGACACTGAAGATTATTATCTTTTCTGCTTTATCATCTAAGTTGATCTGTGTGACTTCTTCCGTTATTCTTTTTTATCTTTATGTTGTTAGATTTTAGTTCTTTCCTGTATACCGTAGCCATTCCGCTTTTTGCTCTTCCTTTTTTTTCTCTTTTTGGTTTTACTGTAAATACTTCAAAATTTTGTAAGTTGTGTTCCAGCAGGTTGCTTTCTTCTTTTTCTATCCATGTCTCCGAAAAGTTTGCTACCTCATTATTTTTTATGTTTTCCCAGTCTATTTTTTCTAGATTTTTTATTCCAGCTATATTTCAAAATAGAATTTCTATCTTTTTATATTATTCCATACTGTCTTATTTGCTTTTAATTTTTAAAATAATTAACAATTGTATCTTTGTATTTATACAGGTAAAAGAGATAACGAGAGATGTCCATATGCACATTTGCATATACAAATCATCTGTGGATACAGATGTTTGGAATGTGCCAAACGAAGAATTAACGGGAGGCCCACCAATAAAAATGAAGAAGAGAAGATGTGAAGTCTAGTTTAAAAGTATGTGATATAGTATATGTGATATACTCGATGGTTGCTATATAGTCGTAGACGGTTGCTTATGCATGCACATATGCGTTATTTGCAAGAATATTTCCTATTATTGCATGTTGTATACATTGTGTATGATGGTCGGTACTGGGACTATCATTATTTGAGAACAGAGTCCGCTCTGGCTCGCCGGTGGGTGCTGGGACTGTCGTCCTCGGGTGGCAGAGTCCGTACCGGTGTTGTTTGCAAAGCCGGTGGGTGCTGGGACTGTCGTCCTCGGGTGGCAGAGTCCGTACCGGTGTTTGAGAACAGAGTCCGCTCTGGCTCACCGGTGGGTGCTGGGACTGTCGTCCTCGGGTGGCAGAGTCCGTACCGGTGTTGTTTGCAAAGCCAGTGAGTGCTGGGACTGTTCTCTTTTGATAGAGTCCGCGCTGGCTTTATTATATACAATGTATTACTACATGTCATACATTACATGTATGTGATTTTATTTTTAATCAATTTCTTTTGATTTTATTTACTTGCTTTGCACGTTTCGTTTTGGGTTAATATCAATTGATAAACTTTTTGTAAACGATGCCTTCACGAAAGAAATTTTCTTGCAAATTTCCCGAATGTGCCAACAGTTATTATTGGTCGAAAGGTGAGGCCAATACAGTCGTAAATAAACGCTTTTATAGATTTCCTAAGAATTCCGAAATTTCTACGAAATGGAAAATGATTTGTGGGATTGATATCAATATTAATTGCCGGAATATGTACATTTGCGAAAATCATTTTCACATACAAGATTTTGTGAACTTTAACAAACATTTGTTGAACCCGAATGTCATACCGAAACACATTAGAATTTCAGACAATTCAGTTACGGTGCAAACTGCTGCTTTTGAGACTGAAACATCCTCTGCCGTTTTTATCGAGTCAAGAAACAATTTAAGTAATGGTTTAAGTAATGATTTCACTAATGGTCTAAATAATGGTTTAAATAACAATGAAGATGACATAAATATGTGTGATACTTCCGTGAACAGTGATACTGTTTCTGATGAAACTTCTGCTAATTTTTATGGCAATAGCATGTTGCAGAATGTTCAGGTTCAGGTTCATAATGGTAACGACAGTCAACCTGGAAATAGTTTAAAATTAAATATAAATAATGCAGACAATAACGAAAACGGTCCTATTTGCATCTGTGACAATGAAGATTGTACAGCTAGACAATGTATTTCTTCAACTGAGTTGCTATCGCATAGTGTTTCTACAAACTTTACAAAAAAAAAGGAAATCTGACGGATTTTTAACGCAAGCAGGAGTTACTTCAAAGACGATGTCACCACGAAAAAGTATCATGTACTCGATTCATTGGAAAACTACGTCACAACTGTGCAAAATTAAGAAGAAATTGTGTGACGAAAGGAATGCTTTGAAAAAATTGAAAAGTATGTCAAATAATAATGTATTTGACTGCATAGAAGCAAAACTAAATGAAGTTACCAAACATTTTATTCAGTCGCAACTACGTAATGTCGATCGTCCTCCTTCTGGAAGACGGTGGACAGAAGAAGATAAGGCTTTTGCCTTATCTATTTATAAACGTAGCCCTCGTGTTTACAAATATCTGCTCGCCTACTTCCAGCTACCATCATCGCGCACTCTGAAATATATGTTAGCAAAGATTCCTTTCGAAACTGGTGTAAATAAACTACTTTTGGAACAGTTAAAAATTAAAAGCAACGAAATGCACAAATTGGACCGACATTGCACATTAGTTTTTGACGAAATGTCGTTAAGTCACGGTTTTCACTACGAAGCACATAAACAACAAATTTCGGGTTTTGAAGACTTAGGTGAGTTGGGTCGAACTTCTAAGGCAGCAAACCATGCTCTTGTTTTAATGATACGTGGTCTGAGGAAATCATGGAAGCAAGTAATAGCTTACTACTTCACTACTAATACGATATCGAGTAGTAATCTAAAATGTATCATAAAAAATGTTATTGTTCAATTGCAAGAAATTGGACTGATAGTAAAGGCTATTGTTTGCGACCAGGGTTCAACTCAAAGAAAAGCATTATCTGAATTATGTGCAGATAATACAACAGTTTCTACTCCTCACACGTTTGTCGTCAATTCTGAAATCATAGTAATTATTTATGATGTTCCTCATTTATTAAAATGCACTCGAAACGCTTTGCTCCGTTGTACAATTAGATTTGCAGAAAACAAAGTAGCTAAATTTAAGTACATTAGAAATGCTTTTGATGTTGATCAAAATTCTCCCTTTAAAATGCTTTATAAATTAAAGAAACATGATTTCAATTTTAAAGACTCTTTTGTTAAGATGAGGGTAAAAACTGCAGCGCGTCAGTTGAGCCATACTGTTGCTGCAGCTATTTATTCTTTTAGCACTTCCAACGAAAGCGGATTGTTTCCAGTTAAATCGATACAAACGGCAGAGTTTGCAAAAGTTGTAGACGATCTCTTCAATTCCTTAAATGGTTCAACAATAAACCCAGATGATGGCAAGAAGTACAGATGTTGTTTGCAAGACGGCTCGCCTCACTTTCAGTTATATAGCAGATTATTATCTGAAATGACTAAGTGGAAGTTATTTGATTTAGCTACGGGAAAAGATGTCACAAAACAATATCGCTTTGTAAAAGGTTGGATGATAACAATCAGATCTGTCATGTATTTGTGGCATCAACTGAAAGGTCTCGGTTTCAAATTTTTAAATATGAGGAATCTGAATCAAGATCCACTGGAAAATCTGTTTTGCCAAATTCGTCAGCATGGAATTGCAAATTCTAATCCCACTTGTCATCAATTTGTAGCTGCCTTAAAAACTGTAGTATTAAATAATCTTGTCGCACCAGTCTCAAAATCTGCGAATTGCGAAAACGATAATTGTGAAAATTTGAACAACTTTCAACAGTTTTTAAGTAATACTTGTGATAGCGTTCACGACAGCGAAGATGAACCATTAGAGAACAATAGCGACTGTACTCTTCAATGGGTTGATTTTGAAGAATTGACCACTGATGCCTCTCAAGCGCTTTCTTACGTGTCGGGTTATCTTCTAAAAAGGCTAAAACTTCCTGATAAAAATTGTTCAAATTGTCAAATTGATTTGTTTTGTACACAACAAGAACAACATCATCTGTACACGGTTTTTAAGGAATACTCGACGAAAGATTTATTAACGTATCCAAGTAATCAGATGATCACGTTAATACATAACGTACACAACGCATTATTTCAGTTTTGCGATGAAAATGGACATAAGTCCAACTTAGAATCAGTTTTTAAAACAATATTTTTTAATAACTACAGCAGTAATTTTTGTAGCGACCATCGATGTGATAAAATAATTATCGAAAATAGTTTACCGTTTTTAATACATAAGTATGTTAAAGATAAGAAAAAACCGGTACAACTAACTTCAGGTCATTACGAAAAAACCAAGCAATTTAAATCGCTGTGATTTAGTTTTATTTTTTGTTTCATTCATTTACATTTTAGTTTATTTTTCATGCATTAGGTTTTTAAACTATTTAGTTCTATGGTTTTTTTTCAAATTTATTACAGAGTTATGTATTTTGTTATGCATTATTTATTATTTTGGAGTTTATTACTCATTGTTGAATAACTCTTAAGTATATATTAATGCGACTGACTTTCTGCATTTCGAGAAAACATGAGATAACGTTTAATCTTATTTATAGTTTATTTGTTATTTTTATTTTCGGTTTCTGGTCATAGCATTTAATTTTTAAGGTTTCTCGAATATGTTTTTTCTCAATTATTCACTTTGAACAAATAATCATTTTATTTTTTTAAAGTCAATAATTATACTTAATTGTTCACAATTATACATTTTATACATTGTAACAACCCTTTTTATGTAAAAATAACATGTGTATTCATTGCTGTTTGGAATTATGTGAAATAAAAATGTATTTCATGGTATACATTAACTAATTCGTTCTTCTTTTGCGCATTCCCTTATTTATTTATCATAATGATACTTCTACATTATTTTCGACTCATATAGGCCGTGTTCCGATATACACTATACCAGTATTGAAAATCTATAATTTACATACAACGTAAATTATAGATTTTCAGTAATTGGCAGTGTATATCGGATCACGGCCTATGGATATAGAGTCGAGTAGTACCAGGGCCAAGCCACTTGGAGCGTGTCGATCGCGTGTTTCCACCGGCTAACAAAGAGCTTGCGCTTCTCTTAGTATATGTTCTGTCTTCTTCTTCTTCTTCTTTCCTAGTTATTGGCACATGCGTTCCTTTTCGGATGTTGCGTCGGCCATTATACAATTCTACGATATGTCGGCTCAAATAATGGTATTGGTGCAATTATGCTATATTTCAGACTCGATATATTAAGAAATAACAATGCAGACAGTAACAGTCGCAATACTTCAAAAAAACTTCCGTCCGGACAAAACACGTCCGAACACGCCAAAACGCGTCGTCCGCGAAACACGTCCGAACTCGTTGCTTGCCCACTCGAGACTATAGTATATGTTCTGTGAATGCTCCCGAAATTCTCGCTCGATGGCGGAATCGATAGCGTACCCCACCACGTGCGTACGCGGCCCCACGAAACTATCGCGCGGACCAATAGGGAATGAGCTCGCAGGCTCGCGGTGTCTCGTCGCACAGGGCCGTTAATTACGGCTTTTCGCAGGGCGCTCAGCGGCCCTTCGTTCGCGCGACAATTTCTCCGGGTTTCCTCCCGGCGCAGCGGACGGGACGTGATTGCCTCCGTGTTCCTCTCTTTCGGTCCGGGAATGGCGATCGTCCATCCCGGAATCCGGTCCTCAGGCGAGGAGGGCAGGTGAGTTGATTTTGCCCCGGCGTCCCGGGGCCCTGCCTTCACAGATCCGCCCGTCGCTGCGTCACGCGCCACGCGCGTATCCTCTAGCGCTTCCCTGTGCTCTGCGGCCCGCAAGCATCCTCGAAATCCGCTGGTCGTCGCCAAATTTTCGCTTCCGTCCTTGTCGTCCACTCCGCTACTCCTTGGTCCAATCTCCGGAACTCCTGTTTTTGGCTCGGTGAGGCGCTGCGTAAATAATACAAAATAAAACAGAAATTACTAATACGCAACGCGATTAGAATAGGCCCCCTGGAGATCTCGCATCGATTCGTTGGACCGTCCCTCGGGCATAAAAAGGTCGCGAAAACCGTGCCTTGTGACGGCGGCGGGGCGCTGCAACGGTGCAGCGAAACTGCCACGTCACAATATATATCTAACACACACACATATATTATATATATATATATATATATATATATCTAACACACACCATATATATATATATATATATATATATATATATATATATATCTAACACACACACACATATATATATATATATATATATGTGTTCATATATATATATATAACACAACATATATATACTATATATATATGTGTGTGTTAGATAGATGCATAAAAATTTACTTAAAAGAATTATATAAATCTGTTCTTTTTTTGCTTTGTAAAAAATAAATTATTCAAAAAAAATTTTATAAATATATATGTATTACTATCACAATTTTTCACTCATTAATGTAACTGCAATATAGCATACTTTATTGTATGATATATGTGTATACATATATGTATATTTATAATGTATATTTACTATACATTACATTGCATTTACATGTTAATTTTAGGAATATTCACATATATGTTACATATAGTGTGATGCGTAAAATTATAAATAAAATTCTTTTAAAATTGATATTAAAAATTATAAATACTCTAAAAGCATTATTAATATTTATTATAATATTTATTATAACATTTATTTATATAAAACGTTGTTATATACTCATATTTGTTCTATAAGGATTTTCTATAAGGATTTATTTTATATAAGGGTATTAATTAGTGACATTTAAACATTCTAAGAAATATTTTTTTTACAATTATATATTTCCATTACATTTAGAATACATTTATTATAATTTTACTATTGTCATATATAAATATATTACATTTTTATTTATTTAAACGTTATATAAAATATACATTATACATATCTAACTATAAATATATTGCGACGCTTTTTCCCCCGGTCTCGCAATCCGGTGGAGGCTATCGTGGATTGGCGGCACACGCAACTAATTCCGACACCAAATAATTGGGCGCCAGGTGCGACGGATCGCACCACCGACACTAACAGATCCAACGCGATATCCCGGACAATACCTCAGGGTGTAGTTCTCTTTCTGGGACTTTGGAGAGAGGCGTCACGCAATTAATCACACACAAAATAAGAATAATAGGATAACATATAATATATTTCGTCAAATAGAAAACACTTGCAACAGATTATTCGTTAAAGTCGGTGCTGGTATGATAGTTCTGAGCGCCTCGCATTCGGAAATCAAATCACGCGGCAACGAGACGTTATTTGGCGGCGGATCGGCGCCGCGGCAACGAATTAACGCGAATATATGATGTAAACTATCGTCAAAATGCCGGACTACTGACGCACAAATACCGCCTAAACAACGCAACAACCGGGCGCGAAAATGTCGGACAGAGTAACCCTCGGATATTAGAGCAAGGGCACGCGAGACGGCCGAATACTAAATAACGGAGATGCACGCACGCGAGAACAGATCAACGCAACAGATAAACGCAGACGCACACGAAAACTTAACATAAGAAACAATTAGTTAATAAGGGTAACGCGGTACCTTGCTTACGCGACTTTACGCCACGTGGCCGACGAACCGAATCGCCGCACCCTCGGTAGCGTCTTCAACGTGCACCCGGGCCACCTCGATTCCGCACGACGCAAAAGTTATGGGCGATCTCGCCGCGGCGACCACGCCGGCCGGCAAGGGCCCCCGAACACGAAATAAGGACTCGTATCGCGGACGATCCCGCGGCTTGCCACGCGAATCCCGTATTCCTTTGCAAACACGGAGATTCCGCGGCCCCGCGCCGATCCCGTCGATCTTTCCGTCCCGCCAAGCACCAAAATTCGCCGTCCTCGAGGTCCCGGATACGTTACTCAACGCGAGGGCGAGTGCCCTTCAATTACATGACCACTCGCGACTCGACTACTCTCATTAACGTGGCCGAAGGCGACACGCTTACTAACCCTAACACAATGAAACGCGACACAATTACGAACATTAACACTCTGAAACGCGACACGAGTTAACACGATTACACAATGAAACGCCACGCGACTGTCGGCCGTGACGTGCTCCCGGGGAGGGCACGATTGGTCTCTACGCACAGAAAAGTCTCTTGTATATACTGTAAATAACGAACTTTATATGAATCTGAAACGTTAAGTATTACTGTCTAAGATAATGCGTCGACTACTCGATCCTTTCTAAGCGATCTTAAATAATTAACAGTTTAACTTTGAAATTAATTACGCTATCTCACGTTATTCTTGTTATCATTTCCGTATTTCTTGCGATTAATTATAAGGATTTATGCGACAAATATTTACTGCTTTCAGTAACGTATATGGAATGATTATAATTATTAATTTCTAGGAAGAAGTTCCTCATTCAGTCAAAGAACAGTTATTGGCAAACTTTTCATTTATAATAATTCTCATGTTGAGATTTGAGGTCCGCTGAATTATTTAGTTTCAATTATTCCATATTCGTTAACTCAACCTGTATTAACGGTTTTTTACTCTCTTTATATCATTTCAATGGTTCATTATAACTGATGTGTGTTCTTCGAAGATAATCCCTTGCAGAAGTTCTATACAAAGAAGAGATCATGTATGCTAATTTAACGATCGAGACAACTCAATGCAGTGAATATTCTTTCACACTTTATTTTTAGATGTTACTTGAAATATTTCGTAAATGAATCTCTGTCTTGATTTACCATATGTAATAAGATTTCGTTAAACAAAGGGAATATCTTCTGTACAATTTGATGTTTTGAAATCACACTTATGTTTCTCATACAAACTATAAAATTGATTGTTTTAAGGACTCAGTAAATTTACGATTCTATTTCTAATTTGAATATCGTGTTTCTCCTTCTCCACCATCCTTAGCTCACGAATCATTCGAGGCGTGTACAATCCTAGTAGGACAATCATATAGAGTTACGCGTTGTGTTTAGACGCGCTAATAAATTTTATTTTATTTTATTTTTTTATTTTTACGATTCCGATAAAAATGTGGGAGCGAGGGTTCATAGAGAGAGAGAGTGGATTTGTGAATCTGGCGTTCAATTGCGGATGTCTTGTTATAAACATGTAAGTGCGAGTTCGTCAATTTCTGCCCAGACTTAACTATAGCGAAACGAGAGAATTGCTAAATAATAAAATGATTATAATGACATTAGTATATATAATACATATACCATATATATATATACTGATACGAATACTGAAGCATCATCATCTTTTGTATCATTTGTTCGTTTGTTTTTATCTTACTGCGTTTGTCTTTCATTATTAATACAATACCAATATGACTCGGTTTCGACTCGGTATCTTGTGTGTAAATATATATCTGCTCATAACAAAACCGTGTAAGAATAACTAATAAAAAAATATGTATACAAATGCAACGAGGGCAAGTCTTATCGACGAATCTTCCTTGCACTCCCCTTTTTCAGGATTTCCACATTCTACAGTGTTAAGTACCAAATATCAGTGTGATTTAAATAGTTTATTTAACATACTCGTATTAAATACACCAACTTGTATGGGATACAACGCAATAAGCAGGCCGGAATGAGCAAAAAGGTCTGTCGATATTCAGAACCGTGTTTAAAACAATGAATTATTTCGTTGCTAATTTCAATTAGTGAGAATAGATGCGAGTTCTGAATACAGACTACGAAGAACGCTAGAGTGAATAAAGAATGAAAAAAAAAAGGAATGAGTAAGTAACGAACCTCTTTGAGGAAAAGGACAGTTTTTCGAGAGACAGAAGGCACGTAGGATGATCTAACATTTATATGTATGTATTCCTTGGTAACATTTTTTCCTAGAAATTAAATATTTTGAAAAATACTGTGCCATACTTTAAATTCCTTATCTTGTATAAATGAGTACGTATTTTTGTGGTTGCGACACACATACAATTCGCATTTTTCTCCAGCAACGTCCGTTTATTCCGGCGGCTGAATCGGCAACGTGGTATGTTTGCTGAGTACCGGCTTCTTCGCGGCATCGTCCATCGGCTGGCCTAGCTGTTTTTATGTCAGGGGAAGCCTTGGCGTCCTCTGCGGAATCTGTTTCTACCTGTTCGGGCAGGATTCACCCTCTGAACATCCTCGCATACCACTCGACGAGAAGGAATACATCGAGACGAGTCTGGGAGTAACTGAGATCACTGAGGTAACGTATCTCTTCAACGTATTGCAGTAGAAGAAAAAAAAAGCAAGAAAAATTACGCCGATTAAATTATCACTTCGAATATAAAAGCAAATTAAAAAACCAAATTTAATTTTAAACTTAATATACATTTATATTAGGATTAAATAAGTAAAAGATTAAATAAATGAAAATAGATGAAGAAGTCTTATAGTTGCAAGCTTTTTAGCATCTCCCACACGTTGCTCTCTCTATTTTCAGAGACCCTCCACTCCGTGGAAACCCATACTGGGAAGCTTGCCGGTCTGGGCACTACTCATAGTGCCTCGGGCTATAATCTTCATCGTGGACTTCGGGGAGGACCCCATCAGCCTCCAGCGGTTCTACTGGTGGTCTCATAGTTTCTGTAAAAGTATACTTTTTTAGATTTTTTTCAATCTTTAAATTTGTAAAAATTAAATTAATTATTACTATTATATTTCTCTCTTACCTTTGTCAATAGAAAGTTTTTCACTTGTGCAAAGTCTTATTCTGTTTTGACAACTTTAATGCTAGATGTGTCAGATCCTAGGTGTATGTATACTCAATAAGAGAAATCATTTTTACGGTAAAAAATGTGAAAATAGATTTATTTTTGACGTAAATTCCTGTTTTTCCTCAATTATCACGCAATTCATCTTTGAACTAAGTTCCTGTTTTTTCTAGATTACCACACTAAATTTAATGCAAATAGTGGATGAGTTAGATTATAGTTTATCCAATGCAAGCTGCTCGCGCTTTTAAGATCTCTACCTTCCTAGTCAAGGTGGATATATGTATTTTCCCATTATGTTTATTGATTGGTTATTGTCACATTTGGGTTTGACTTCTTCAATGTAACGACAAAAAGCTGGACCTACCGGGTAAACTATTATACATTTCAATTTATTTTTAACAAAATTTTTGTTTTTTCTGGGCAATTTTATTATATAAATTAATGCGTTTAACAGTTCCTTATAGACTAATTAAATATTACTGAAGACATAACGTTATATACAATCATCTATGCTTAGGAGCTAGAATTCACATATATAATGAAATAGTGAACATATAAAATTGTATTATTTTAATCAATATTTGTGTAACACGAATACTATTTCTAAAATAATATGTCAGAAATACATTATAAATACGAAACAAGAAATTAATTCAGCAAATCAATAACGTAACGTCACATATGGGGTCCAATTTCTTCGATATAATGATAAAAATCAGAACCGGCCAATTAAATTGTTACTATTATTAAATGTTGCCATAATTTATGCGTTTCATGAGCATATCATTGTCATTATATACATTAAACTATTTATTATCTGTTCATAGGTTAAATAAAAATTTGCGAAAACAACATTTTTTATATGAACTTTTAAAATATATGTTGTTTTCAAATTTTTAAGTAGTCTACGAATAGGTAATAAACTCTTCAGTTTATATAATGAGAAAGATATGCTCATGAGACGCATAAATCTTGGTAATATTTAATAAAGTAATAGTTCAATTGGCTGATCTCGATTTTTGTCATTAGAGCGAAAACAAGTAGAAACCTACATATTGCTTACTCACAGTTTTTAAGTGTGCAAGTAGACACTTGCACATTGCTTCCTCATAGTTTTTAAGTAAGCAAGTAGAAACTTGTACATTGCTTCCTTATAGTTTTTAAGTGTGCAAGTAGAAACCTGCATTGCTTCCTCTATTTTAAGCTTGTATTTTATTCAATGCATAATTATTTGTATTTATTTGTTTTGGCTTTCTCATAGAGGAAGCTTTGTGAGCGAAGGTTAAACAATATTTAAACAATATTAAAATTATATAATTAGTTTTACAGAGTGAATACTAAGACTGCCCACTCTAACCCTCCTCCTTTCTCAGGCCGGGCTTGGGACCGCCCAAGGCGGAGTTAAGAAAAAAATATATAAAGAAAAATATTAATCCCATAATATCAAATTTCTAGTAATTTAGTATATATCACTTAATTTGCACGATTTCTTATATGTGCATATTGTAGGATACACTACTGCTTTCCGTTTTGTAAAATAATCCTTTTTGTTGGTTGTTTGCAATTCTCGAATCCTTCATTTCCATATTTTTGCATTCTTAAAAACTGGAGACTATTGGTAGTCTGAGACACCAATACATATATTATATTATATACTGTATTATACAGAGTGTCCGGTAATAATCGCTAATAGATTAAAAAAAGTGACTTATACCACTATGGCTTTAACCCCTCATATATGCATTCATATATGGATACACATATAAGATTCATATGCTGGAAGTATATATAACCCTATATGATTATATGTATATGATCATATATAAACTCTAAATTAAGTATAATATTGAGTATAAGGTACAATATTGAGTATAAGTGGGTTTACAATTGTTGCAAATATGCTTCTCCATTACATTTGTCTTTTAAAAACTTTAAATAAAGTTTTGTAATTGCAATATGATGTATTTTGCACTTTATTAGCGATTTCTCACATTTTTCACATTATTCTAATTTTCAGCAAAATTAATATTTAAATTAAATTCTACATTTCAGCATCTTAAAACTTATTAAATTCTCTTCAGAACAACCTATTATATTTTTCAATTCTCTCCATTGACAAGGAGGTCATCTCTCTCTCTCTCTCTCTCTCTCTCTCTCTCTCTCTCTCTCTCTCTCTCTCTCTCTCTCTCTCTCTCTCTCTCTCTCTCTCTCTCTCTCTCTCTCTCTCTCTCTCTCTCTCTCTCTCTCTCTCTCTCTCTCTCTCTCTCTCTCTCTCTCTCTCTCTCTCTCTCTCTCTCTCTCTCTCCCTCTCTCCTCTCCCTCTCCCTCTCCCTCTCCCTCTCCCTCTCCCTCTCCCTCTCCCTCTCCCTCTCCCTCTCCCTCTCCCTCTCCCTCTCCCTCTCCCTCTCCCTCTCCCTCTCCCTCTCCCTCTCCCTCTCCCTCTCCCTCTCCCTCTCCCTCTCCCTCTCCCTCTCCCTCTCCCTCTCCCTCTCCCTCTCCCTCTCCCTCTCCCTCTCCCTCTCCCTCTCCTCTCTCTCTCTCTCTCTCTCTCTCTCTCTCTCTCTCTCTCTCTCTCTCTCTCTCTCTCTCTGTGAGTATCATTGCTTGTCTATTCTCTTTGCTCCTGCTTTAAGCGAATCTATTTCCTGCCGTAAGCCGCCTTCGGGCCATTTTGTTGCAGGTATTAGCAGGTTTTTTGTTGCTTGTCACGTGCTATCATTATCTTTCTGGTGCTTGCTACCTAATTAGAAGCATTTCTGTGGCAAATATCATCGCTTGTTCTAACCTAATTCTTGGCTGTT
Source organism: Temnothorax ravouxi (assembly GCA_030770255.1). Lineage (NCBI taxonomy): Eukaryota > Metazoa > Arthropoda > Insecta > Hymenoptera > Formicidae > Temnothorax > Temnothorax ravouxi. The sequence goes on from JASTWP010000588.1 coordinate 67,226, forward strand.
CCTGTGGAAGACGTTGATCTCAGCTGCGCATGCGCCTATCGTTGCCGATCTTCCCTATCTACATGCTATTTTCTGAACACGTGCTATCTAAGTGACGGATGACTCTGCGATATTTCTTGTGATCTATACGGAACACTCTGATCGCGGATCGATACTACAGAACTCTACTTTTAAGTGATTAAGCGATTGTAGATAACACATGCAGCGTACGTGTGTTAAGTGTACTAAACGGATTGCTGGTGAATCTGTTTCATGTGCTGAGTGTCATAGAGCATTTCATCCGGGTTGTGTCAAAGCTTACGTAGGTACGAAGTCCGCTAGTGCTTGTTGTGAATTACAATTTTTAAATATGCCATTTACTAAAGTATCTAACATTGTTGATGCCTCGCTTGGCGGTGCACGTATGCATTCCACTACGCATGACACTATGCATAACACTATACAAGACTCTACCAATGATCTTTTGCGTGAATTGATTGTGAAGTTTTCCGCTTTTATGGACGGTCAGCAACGTACTAACAAAGAACTAAGTGATAAACTTAATCACTTGAATCGGCTTGCTGACACCGTTAGTCAGAATAGTCAGCGCATTGCCAAATTGGAGCAGGATAACGCTGAACTTATTCGCGAAATTCACGATTTAAAATCTGCTCAGCCATTTCAGGGAACTCATGGGGGAAATGAGTTAATCATTTCGGGTTTACCATTGGCGTTATCTGTTGCTCCATCTGAGCTTGCCAGGAATGTGCTAAAGGCATTGGACGTTCCTGACTTGTCTTGCCATATTCTCGGTGTCAGAACTGTTAAGAAGGCACTGTCGGCGATTTCCACTGTTGCTGCATCTTCCGGCTCAGTCGTTGTTACCTTGGCCTCGAGTGCCGTGCTCTCTCTCTCTCTCTCTCTCTCTCTCTCTCTCTCTCTCTCTCTCTCTCTCTCTCTCTCTCTCTCTCTCTCTCTCTCTCTCTCTCTCTCTCTCTCTCTCTCTCTCTCTCGTCTCTCTCTCTCGTAAGTACCAGTTGTGACACGCTGTATTTCTGCTCCTGCTTTACTCGATCTGTTTTCTGCTGTGAGTTGCCTCCGGGCATTTTTGTTGCAGGTACTTAACATGCTTTAACTGCTTGTTACGCACAATTATTATCTCTTCGGTGCTTGCTACTGAATTTAGAGCAATTCTATTGCAATCATCATCGCATCGGTCTAACCTAATTACTGGATCTTCCTGTGGAAAACGCTGTTCTCAGCTGCGCATGCGCCTGTGGTTGCCGATCTATTATCTTCATGCTGCTTCCGACGCGGTGCTTGCAGATCGATGTGAACTGTCTTTATTCTGATCTCTGATTGGCTGCTGCGTGACGTGTTACCTGAGTGACTACTGATTGGCTGTTGCATGATACTGTGACGCGTGACACCTATTACATCTCTCCTCGTGCTATCTGGTCACTGCTGATTGGCTGCGGTGTGTTGCACCGTGCTCGCGGATCTATACATCGATCTATCAAACCATCTGAGGGCTTCTTAACGTACTGTTACCATCTTTTTTCATCAATCTTTGAGTGCTTTCGAACGTACTATTGCCATCTGGACGGCCGTATTGCATTTCCCTGGTTTGGCTCCTTACCTGCTCGGCGTATTATGCAGCGTGTACCGGAGTGCTATAGATGTAAGAAACCGATTGCGACTGTTTCGTGTGACTGTGAGTGCAAAAAACAGTTCCATCCTGGTTGCGTTAAGCCGTATTCTGTGACTAAATACGCGGATCACAGCTGCAAAGCTCTGGTGAAGTCTTCTGATACTCCGTTAACGCCACAGGCCGAAAATAGTTTCAATTTCGATATGACTACTCCTGTTGCCGGTGCTCAGTCACAGTCTCAATCTCTGTCTCAAATTCAGTCTCAATTTCAGTCTCAAAGAGATATCAATACTAATAACCTTTTGCTTCGAATATCTCAACAATTGACTGAGCAAATAAAGGAGTCGAATGCGAAATTTTCAGCCTTTGTCGAAGAGCAGCGGCGTACGAACAATGAACTAAATAGTAAACTTGACAGATTGAACTGCATTGCAAGTAATGTCGAGCGGAACAGTCAGCGGATTGTTGAGTTGGAGCAGCAGTGTAGTGCTCTTACAGACGAGATACGTAATTTAAAGAGTGATTGTGCCGGCTCTCACTCTGCTACGCAGGTTTCGGCTGCGAACGAACTGATTATATCAGGTGTGCCTGCTGCGATGTCTGTCACCCCCTTGGAGTGCGTTCGTAATGTGTTTGCGACACTTGAGATCTCTGAGCTGTCGTGCCACGCTCTTGATATTAGAGCCGTTGCTCGTAAGCCTCTGCCGCCGGTGGCTGGTGATCGACCGTTACCGACTTCTAACACGAGCTCGTACATTGTTACATTGGCTTCGGGTGCGGTACGTGACACTGTTATGTCTAGAAAACGAGCACGGCGTGTGCTTATGCAACGAGAGGTCTGCGGTAATGGCTCGGATCGGAGCGTACATGTCAACGAGTTACTCCCTAGGGACACTTACGAATTGTTGCAGCATACGAAGCGCGTAGCTAAGGATAAGTCATATAAGTATGTCTGGGTGAGAGGGGGTCGTATCCATGTCAGGCACGCAGATGGTAAGCCTGTCATTCGGATTAATTCAGTTGCTGATCTGGATGCGCTCGCTTGACATGTTCGCTCTGATCACACATTGCCCTCCGTCCTGCATTGTGCCTCTACTTCGTGGTCCGCTCAGTTCCATGTAGCTCAATTCAACGCTAATTCTCTGCGAGCACATATGGAGTATATTAGATTGTATTTTTCTACGCGTTTTTATCATGTTATTTCTGTCTCTGAAACGTGGCTCAATGCGAGTATCTCGGATGCGACTGTGGCATTAGACGACTACTTTCTGATTCGTCATGATAGAGTGGGACGGATGGGTGGTGGGGTTGCATGCTACGTGCATAAATCTCTGAAGGTCAAGATTCTGGTCACCTCTGATAATGTCTGTGATAATTCGCCTGAATATCTTCCTTATTGAAGTACGGTTGCCTGATGGTGAATCGGTGTTATTCGCGTCCATTTATAGAAGGCCCAAGGGTCTTCTCCTGCATGACTTTGTTGAGTCTCTAAACCGATTCTCTCATCTCTATAAAAATATTGTAGTAGGTGGAGACCTGAATTGTGATTTATCATCGGTCAATTTTGAAGCGGTTTACTTGCGTGATCTTAGTCTCTAGTCTGGCGTTGTGCATTGTTAGCTCTGAGCCTACCCATCACACTGCGACCTCCGATTCTTGGCTTGATGTGCTGGTTGTGGATGATGTTGAGAAAATTACTTCATTCACTAAATCTCAGAGTCCTTTCATCGCTGGTCACGATCTTTTAGAGTTGTCTGTATTACTTGGCACTAGACTCTGTCCTGTGTACTCTGTTTCTCGGCGTGACTATAGAAGAATTGTTGACTCTGTGTTCTGTGATTATCTTAGATCTATTGCTGGTGCTGTACAGACGGAGATTGAGAATCTATCTGATGATTCTGGTGTTGATGGACTGTGTGGTGTGCTATCTAGTGCCTTGTTGGGTGCACTTGATACCTTGGTTCCTTTTCGTACCTTGGTAATTAGGAAGCCTCCTGCGCCGTGGCTTACTCCGGAATTGACTGCTCGGTTACATACTCGCGATCTGTTATATAAACGTGCTAAACGTGCTAACAATATCCTAGGTTATGCTTCCTATAGACTCTTTCGTAACCAACTTAATGCAGACATTAAACGTGCTAAGAGTGAATTTTATTACAATTCTCTGACTAGTATCTCTGACCCCGCCAAACTATGGAGACAACTTGCTCGGCTGGGGCTTGCTAAATCTACTTTTACGTCTCCGTTACATTTCTTTTCCTCTGACCAGCTGAACTTATACTTTGCGACTGTTTCCAATGCTCAACCTATATGCCTTTATTCTGACTTTATCTCGGCCACTGCGTCGATGTCCAGTCCTTCTGATCGTCCTGAATTTGTTTTTTCTTCAATTTCACCACGGTCAGTCCTTGAGCTTATGTCTGCGAGACCTCTTCACTCATATGCTTCTGGTTCTGACGGTATTCCACTGTATATTTTGCGTATTGCTTGGCCTATCATTTCACCATTGCTGGTGTCTGTATTTAATCGATCGTTGGATACTTCGTCGTTTCCGTCTGAGTGGAAGAAGGCATATATTCGCCCGCTTTCAAAGATTCGAACACCACTATCTCCGTCAGATACGAGACCTATTGCGAACTTGCCTGAACTGTCTAAACTATTGGAGCGGATTGTGGCCTCACAAATATCAGACTACTTAAATAAGCATAACATCCTGAATCCCAGACAGTCAGCATACCGCTCTGGCTATAGCACTCAATCGGCACTTCTACGTATTTGCAATGATATCAAGCATGGGATTGATGATGGACTCATTACTATCATGATTCTTTTTGACTTCAGTAAGGCATTTGATACAGTTCCCCATCTGCTATTACTTATTAAGCTCAGACAGATTGGTTTCTCTGACGCTGTCTTAAACTGGGTTTTCTCCTATCTTACTGGCCGTTCTCAGGCAGTTATTGATGACGCGGGCAATCTGTCTGACTGGCTTTCTACATCGTCTGGTGTCCCTCAAGGTTCCGTGCTTGGTCCTGTTGCTGTTTTCTCTTTATATCAATGATATATATGAAATCTTACGTTATGTGCTTCATATGATTTTTGCAGATGATATTCAGATTTACCGCCTTTGCTCGCCAGCTGATATTTTTCATGCGTTAACATTGGTTGCGAGTGATGCTAATGCCATTTTTGACTACGCTAATAAGAATGGACTCAAGCTTAACCCTGCCAAATCTAAGGTAATTATATTTGGCAGTCGAGCATACGTGAACAGTATTGATCTTAGTAGTCTACCACCTATTGTCGTGAACAATACGCCCTTACCATTTGTAGACGAAGTAAGAAACTTGGGTGTCATTTTTACGTCAAATCTTTCCTGGACGAAGCATATCTCGTTAGTTTCACAAAAAGTCCATCATGCGCTGAATAATTTAAAGTTCAACAAGAACTCTCTTTCCACTAATCTCAGAATTAAACTTGTTACCACTTTGATCATGCCACATATTGATTATTGCTGCCTCGTATACCATGATTTGACCAATGAGTTAAACACTAAGTTACAAAGACTTCTAAACTGCTGTATTCGTATTATCTATGACCTCAAGCGTGACGAGCATGTTACACCGTTCAGATGTCAGTTGAAATGGCTCTCAGTTGAAAATAGACGATATTACTTTCTTGGATGCCAGATTTATCGCATTCTGCATATGAGGTCACCTTCATATCTGCGTGAGCTTTTTACTTTTCCCGATCCAACGCTTAGGAGATCTGAACGTCTAGCCGCTTCATCTACTCAAACCTTCCATATTCCTGCTCACAGAACAGTTGCCTATAAAAACTCCTTCCAACTTTCCTCCATATATTTTTGGCATTCTCTTCCTAGTACAATTACATCGGCATCTTCTCTGGCATCATTCAAGAACTTACTTCGTGCGTTTCTGCTTTTATCTGAATCTGAGTGACTGGTCCTTGGTTCTCTGGCTCCTTTGTTGTTTTGTTTGTTTTCTTGTGTTCTATCTATCCTATTCTTTAGTTAATTTTAGTTTGCGCGGTATTATTCTGTTAGTTCTAAGTTGCGCTAGCTTTAAATGGCGTAGTTTTTAAGTTGCGTTAATTTTAAGCATGCGTTAGTTGTAGGTTATTTGTAACTGCATATTGTTTGAGAGTGAGCATGTGCTTGCCATTATTTTTGATTGTATTCTGATCTTTGCCCTTTAGCCATTGCTTGGGCATAATAAATATCAATCAATCAATCATCTCTCTCTCTCTCTCTCTCTCTCTCTCTCTCTGTCGTGTGAGATTCGCGATCACATTCTAAAGGTAAAGCGCGGCAAGCCTCGACTTACGACAAATGAGGTTTTTTCGACGAGCATCTCCGGCAGCATTCTTGTCAATGAATTGCTGCCGTCTCTTACTTACAAGTTGTTGCGTCAAACGAGGGTCAGGGCAAGGCAGTTATCGTTTAAGCACGTGTGGTGCAGGGACGGACGGATTTTCGTCCGTAAGGATCAAGGTCTGCCTTCCATTTCCATATCCACTGAGGCTGATCTAGCGAAGCTTCAATAACTTGCCTTCACTCGCGTATCTCGTGCGACTTGACATGAATTGCTGAATATCATTTGTTATGAGCGGATAGAGAGAGCACTGTATATACTTAGTTGTCGACTCTAAAATAAGTTTTGTCTTAAGATCTTATATGGCATAATTCCTGTGATTTGTCCCCTGCTTGCGAATTTTGGTTTATATCCATTGTTTCCTCGTGTCATCCCGGGGAGGACGAGCAGCTCGCTTTAATCTTGTATTTTGTTTTCTTTTCTATGCACGCCTCGTCCTTCGCCGCGAGTGTTTCACCTGTTTTCTATTAGTTTTACTAGTAATCGGCATTGATCTTTGTCACGTGGCATTCTTTGCGGAGACGTGAGCCTAATCTATTAATCTTTTCTCTGATTTTTATTCCTTATTATTTTCCATTTTTGCTTTTATGCTTACGCTCCTATGCTCACGCCACGTCCTTCGCCAAGGATAGTTACCTGCTTGTCTTATCTCTATTTTTATATACTGCCGAATGCACGTCGACAACAGCCACATTGTACTTCATATTCTTGTTTATATTTTGTTTGTATATTTATTTGTTTTTTCACGAATTGCCTAAAGCCTTGGCTATGGCATAATAAAGAATCAATCAATCAATCTCTCTCTCTCTTTCTCTTTCTCTCTCTCTTCCTCTCCCTCTTCTTTTTCCTCTCTCTCCCTTTTTCTTTCTCTCTTTCTCTTAATATTTGCGGAAGTTAGAGCAACCACGGACATTTCTAAAAAAATTGAAAATTTTTTAAAAAGCTTTTTAACAGAAATCGGTAACTTCTTTATTATTAACAATTTTTATTAATTTCATTATATTCTTCAGTTTATTCTACCCCTATTTCATATATAATTCGTTAAGATTTGATTGATTAGTTCTGTAGTTATAGAAATTTCTGTAAATTTGGTAATTTTATGCGATCAAAATTATGGACCTTTGATCGCGTATAAAGTTGGCTCTAATCAACCAAATTTGAAAAAATTATATATGAAATAGGGGTAGAAGAAACCAACGAAAAGATTGGTTTTTTAGTTTTTTCTGCCAAAATGTTGTAAAACGTCAAAATATTGTTTTAGGCAATAAAATTACCCCTTAAAAAAGAACCCCTTTACCGATCATCGCCAAACTCAATACCAACCTTCCTTGAACGATACTCTATCGATTAAAAAAAACAACAGTTCGATATTTCAATATTTGCGGAAGTTAGAGCAACCACAGACATTAAATCTGTACATACACACATACACACATACGGACATTTTTTTTAAGGCGATATTTCGACGTTTTACAACGATCTGAAGATATTGACAGAAAAAACTCAAAAACCAATTTCTTCGTTGGTTTCTTCTACCCCTATTTCATATATAATTCATTTAAATTTGATTGACTAGACCCAACTTTATGCGCAATCAAATGTTCATATATAAAATTCACGAAAACAAAGCTTCCTCTATGAGGAAGCAAAATTGGACCCCATATGTGTCGTTACGTTGTTGATATTTCTAAATTAAGTTTATGCTTCCATATTTATGCTATATTTTTACTTTTTCTTTAAAAATAATGTTTGTATTATGTATAAATTGCGATTAAAGAAGTAACAATATATTTATTAACGATATAGCTACATTTTTTATTTATATAGTATCTAATTATAAATATAATCCAATATTAACTGTCCATATGTTAATTGTATGAAAATAAGAATTATTAGTTATTTGTGTAACAAGTGCGGGAAGTTGAAAATTACACACGAGTGCGGACGGAGTGGACGCACGAGCCGAAGGCGAGTGCGATCACCCGCACGAGTGTCCAATTTTCAACCCGCACGTGTTACAAACACCATTTTATATTACAAGTGCATTTAAAGTTTAAAAAAGGACTTGCGGGGGGCGAGGGGGGCGAAGCCCCTTCGAGTTGAGAGAAATGGCACATACGGGGGGGTTCGGGAGGGGCAAAGCCTCCCCGAGTCTGGGCGCAGGCGAGGAGCAAACACAAGAGCAAATAGATGAGAAATATATTTAGTATCGGTCATGATTATTATATCCTGCAAAAGAAAGAAAGCTTTGTACGTTTTTTGTAAGACATAAAAAGAAATTAGATTTATATATTTTTTATTGCGAGTAAAAAAAATTAAAAACAACTCGCAACAAGTTACTAAGAAAAAATAAAAAATGAGTGACAAAAACATCATCAGAAACCGATACCGACAACCAACTAACACCTCTAGAGATAGCACAAATTGCAAAAAAACACGATAGAAGATCTCTTACCTTCAAATCCAAAGAAAAATATACAAATACATATAACAAGTTTATACAGTAAACAATTACCAAAAAAACAAAATTATTCTCGGAAGATGTGCTATATTTTTTTTTGTAAGTGGAGGAAATTTTCGAAAGACTTCCCGCCCCATTCGGGTCTGGAACGGGGGTGTGCCGGATACTATGGGCGCATATCGCACCGGATAGGGGACGTCACCCATAGCCTACCGGCTAGAACCTTCACTTAGCTTAGCCCCTCCTATACGTGCGTCCGAGTAGGGGGATGGGCCGGGAAACGCACTGATCACATCCGTGCCCCCCCGCGCCAGCCCAGCTAGGGCACCCTCCTTGAGGAGTTACACCCCCCGATACCGTTGAAGACAGTGAAAAAGCTAACTATGGCAGGTCGAAGGAGGCTAAACCTCGGCCCGCCACCCCTCTCTGGGGGTGCCGCCCCCCTTATCGGGAGAAGATAAAAAACTCTCCCTTCAGGGGTCGGATGTGACGCATGGCAAACCCGAACCATGCGCCACCACCCCCAGGCGGCGGGGGGGGGGAGTGACAACCACCAACCGAGGGCGGTCCATCGGGGAGCGCCAGGAGTTCCGTCCGGCACTTGCCATAAGGAATCCGCCTTAGGGAACATCCCGGCAACCAGTCTGGCCTGCCCACGAAAGCGACATGCCCATCCCCCCCCACCGCGCTCTCCGTAGAGGGTAGGGAGCCCGAACCCGAAATCAAAGTCCCGAGTCCCTACTCCCAGCCACCCCGCCGACCTAACGTCGGCGCGGGGGGCGTTGTGGGAGCTACTCCCAATCGAAAGCCACCGCTCCACTATCGCCTCCCAACTCCCGCGCATCTCCTCCTTTCATGCGCGCGCGAGAGGGGCGAGGAGCCCCCGAAAATCCTCCCCTCCCTATTACCCTCCGATCCTTCCTTACACACCGATCCTTACATCCTTACATTCTTACACTCCGCCCCCCCCCCCAAGATGTGCTATCTCTAGAGGTGTTAGTTGGTCGTCGCTATCGGTTTCTGGTATGATATTTTTGTCACTCATTTTTTATTTTTTCTTAGTAACTTGTTGTAAATTCTTTTTTATTTTTTTTCACTTTACTGTGTATGTTTACAATGACTTTACTATGTACGTTTCAGTTATTTGAGAAAGTTATGTCTGAGTATCGCTGTGGTAATTCGCGAGTGTTTCCGCGCGCCGCGAGATGTCGTTAAGAACACGTGAGACATAAGAGGACTCTAATGGAAAAAACACAGGATGATTGGGGAAAATAAGGAGAGTGTTGGCAATGAGTCGTGCAGGAATGAAATTTCTCACTATATTCCTGCACTCAGTGCGGGAATATAGTGAGAAATTTCTCTTATGTATAGAATTGGCTATTTGTCGCACAGATGGCGCGCGCGGAATGGGCCACTTTCCACGCACGTGTAATATAATAGATCATTATTAATCTGAGATAGAGATTAGTCTATTGAGAAATGTACAAATTAACAGAAATTTTATGATTTAAGCAAATTATATAGAGAGGACCCCTTTTCTTACAAAGCGTACATTTAAAATACTAGTACCGCGCGCGCGCGCGGTCCTCCTAATGTGTAATATATAAAAAGAAAGATTCTGGTTTTATACATTACATATCTCTAAACAAATTGGTACCAACCTCGGCAAATTACTTTTTATATAAAAAAATACCGGGTCGGACACAATATGTGACAAATGTCCCGATATGTATCACTACGTCTCCGAAATGGTACTGACATTTACCGAACTATAAAGATATATAATATATATAATGTTAACAAAAATAGAAAATAGAATTTAATCAAAAAGCAACCAACAACTTACCTAATTGCATATGCACATTTTTCATTAATGATGACAAAGAAGCTGAAATATATAGTTAAAATAACAGTTAAATATAATAAAATATCAGTACATATAATTGTGGAAATAAACTGTGACGTTGCACCGTGTGCCCGTCACTTGTACCTGTGGCGCGTACGCCACCCAAACTTTTGTATTGCGCGCGTACTGCCTAGTTATTAGTTTCAGGAGGAAGCGGCTGCGCGGCCCCAATTACGGAAGGGTTGCGCCATCCACCGTTGATGGTAGGGGGCCGCGAATCGAAGCGGCACCGATCGTCACTGTTGGGTTGATCGCGAGCGAGCGTGGACGTCCGGCGAGGAGTCTCTTTGGGCCGTGTGTAAGCGAGGGCGGCCCTACGAGCCCTAGCAAGGAAGAAGGACCAAGGAGCACTGTAAACGACCAACAATCACGAACACCAGGTAACGGGGACAGCGGGGCGGAAAGTCGAGTACCATTTCGCGCGTTTGAGAGTATATTGAGAGTTGAGAGAGGTGCGTAGGACCGCTTCCCGGCCTCCTTGTCGTGAATCCCTCGGGATTATCGCTTATCGTATTGTACGGTTCAGACGTATCCCGCCCGCTACTACCCCGTAAGTAGAAAAAAAGGGGTCCGTTTCTTCTCGACTCGACAATTGTACGAGATTTTGCGTGTAATAGCGTACAGACGATCGACGACGTGGCACCTGCTACGCGTCACGATCCTTTTGCGTGTTATACGAGATTGAATCTCGCGGCTCGATTCAACAGTCATTATCATTAGATTACCGTTATATTTTGCGTATATTCGTTCCGTGTATTCTATCAGAATATTCCGTATTATTTTGCGTATATCGATTCCACAGTCATTATCGTTATATTACCGTTATATTTTGCGTGTACTAGTTCCGTGCGTTCAATTAGAATATTCCGTATTATTTTGCGTATATCATAGAGAAGGATGAGAGGCGCAATGACGGCGATTTTCTTGGGACGCTTTTGTTAGGCCGTAGTAGCGCCACACATCCACTTTCAGGAATTGGAACTACGAGTCACATCCACTTTTCGATATTGTCGATGAAGTTGGTTCATGTCCGTGCTACGTATACATCCAATTTTCGATATTGTCAGTATTTGGTGGTTCGTGTCCGTGCTACATCCATATGCTAGCTGCGGCACGCGCCGGCTATGCGACTACATTTAAAAAAGACATAATTCTGACCCAAGATTTTTCTTTTTGGAGGTGTTGGGGGGCTCAAGAAAAGCTTAATCTCAAGTTTTCGACCTCTGTTTCCCGCTTGCTTTTTTTACGGGAGTAAAAAATGGAAAAAAATGGTTTTTCCGCGATAATTCGGTTTCTAATAAAGTTACAAGGTCGAATCAGAGCTCATTTTAAAGCTTTTTTTACGCTCTACAAATTATGTCGTATAACATTTTTACGTATAATCGATTGTTTTCGAGGCATCGAACGAGAAAGGGAAATAAAAAAGTATGATATTTAGTTTTTTTCTTTTTACTCATTATTGTCGTCCGAAATTGCAAAAATGCTGCAAATAAAACTTGTAAAGCGTAAAAAAACCTACAATTTTTATTTGTTATTTATTTTATTTAGTTAAAATTTACGCCTTGTAGAGCGCCTCAAAAGTAGAGAGTCGTCGCCATCGCGTCAGCGGCGCGTTGGCGTTGGTTACGTCGATACGCGGCACCGAACGCTTTCGCTAAGATTTCCAATTTCATTGACGCAAAAAATTTTTCTTTCTATTTTATTGTTTTTTGCACACGAATCTGTATAAACGCTTTAAATAAAACTTGCACATCAATAAAAATCATAAAATGTTCTTATTTATTACTTTAATTTCGTTGAAAATTCCATATCGCATTACGCCTGCAAATAAATCTTGCAAAGCCCCTGAAATTATTATATTTTGAAACCGTCAAGTTTTCTTAAGAGAATCAAACACGTATTTGCCATTGCAGATAGTTGTTTTGAAACGAAAATTACACTTACCGTTTTATTGAAGAATACACGAAAGCGTGCAGTTTTATGTCTAAATGATAATATTCTGTGAAGTAAGTTTATAAAAAAAAAAATACTTTATACATTTTGTTCGTTACTTAATAAATAACAAGTTATTCGTGTCTTGAACGTTTTGGTCGTGGCTGATTGTCACCATCGTCTTCTTGAAGTTGAACCTCGTTCGGGTGTTGCTCGTCGTCTTCGTCGTCGTTGAAATAGTCATCCATCTGATTTGCCATAATTTCTGTCGGAGTTATCGAATTCAGGCATGTTTGTCCGGATAGCAAATCATCGAACATTTAATGTATGCTTTTCGGCAACCACACAAGCCACTACAGTTTTTCTTGCATTTACATAAAATTAACTGCAGTAGCTCAGCAGGCGCAGGTGGGGCTTGAGTTGTGATTGGTTGTAAACCTGCAAATGTCTTATATTATGATCGATAAAATAGAAAGAAAACGAACAAAAATGCTCAATTTTTCCTTTTCTCGTTCAATATCTCGAAAACTATCGATCGTACGCCAAAATATCACTGAACGTAACTTGTAGAGCGGGAAAAATCCTATAAAAAACACCTATTATGTTACTTTTTTGCGTCAATAAAGTCGGAAATCTTAGCGAAAGCGTTCGGTGCCGCGTATCGACGTAACCAACGCACTGCTGACGCGATGGCGACGACTCTCCACTTTGAGGCGCTCTACAAGGCGTAATTTTCAACGAAATAAAATGAATAACAAATAAAAATTGTAGATTTTTTTACGCTCTATAAGTTTTATTTGAGCATTTTTGCAATTTTGGACGACAATAATGAGTAAAAAGAAAAAAACTAAATATCATACTTTTTTATTTCCCTTTCTCGTTCGATGCCTCGAAAACAATCGATTATACGTAAAAATGTTATACGACATAATTTGTAGAGCGTAAAAAAAGCTTTAAAATGAGTTTTGATTCGACCTTGTGTAGGGGGTAAGAAAAGACTCGATTTCTTAGAGAGATTCACACACTTTATTCTCCTTCCGTGCTCTCTTCCCGCTTACTGCCTCCACACTGCCCTAATGCCACCTCACATCTTACAATTCTACCAACTCCTTAGCAACACAACACATCTTCCAATTCTACCAACTCCTTAGCAACACAATGCTCACAATTCGGCCATTCTGACATTAGCCCGGCCTCGGGCTTACCCGGATATATGTATACAATACTCTGCTTAAAATACTTACACTAACTCAAAACGCTTATATCTATTTTGCTTATCACTATAATATTCTTTTACGGATAGATAAATTATTATTCAGACAGAAACCACATACGGTCTCAAATTCGCTGCTTCCCATGTACCTATATACGGCTTCTGAGTTATTTGGTGCCCTTCTACATCCTTAACTACATACCGATCATTACGCAACTTTTTAGATATTTCGTACGGGCCTTTGAAAATCGGAATCAGCTTTTTAGACACACTCGCCTTACTTTCAAAATTTCGCACCATCACACGATCTCCTACTTCATACTGATGTGGCTCTTTTCTTTTGCGATCAAAGTGATCTTTGGCATACTTTTGACTAGTTTCAATTTCTTTCGCAGCGGTATCTCTAATCTTACTTAAATCTAGATTTCTCTCATTTACATTGTTTTCAATATATTCTCTTACATAGTCAGTCACTTTACCACGCTGTGTAACTCCAAACAGCAATTTACTCGGAATTTCTTTAGTAGTTTTGTGTACAGTATTGTTTAAAGCATATTCGATCTCTTCCAACATTTTATACCAGTCGTCACCCACTGAACTATCAGTTATTTTTGCCAACATTGGAGTCACAACGCGATTTACACGCTCAATTTGTCCATTAGCTTGAGGGGAACCGGTCGCTATCTTAACATGCTTTATATCATTTTTCACAATAAACTCACTGAATTCACTAGATGTGAACGCTGTTCCCCTATCTGAAACGATAACACTTAGTTTACTGTAATACGCAAAGTACTGTGAAAGACAAACAATAACTTCTTTACTAGTAGTAGACTTAGTAGCATATAGCTTTACAAATTTAGTAAACGAATCAATTACTAAAAATATATATTGTTTTAACAAACGCTGTTTATCTACCGGACCAAAATGGTCAATGTGCAACGTTGCAAAAGGAACATTCCCCTTTGGGATACAATGTAAGAATCCCTCTACCTTACCGCTACTCGGTGAGAACGCTATACATTTAAGGCAATTCTGTATATGATTCTCTATCTTTCTCTTCATATTTGGAAACCAATAGCTGCTTTTAATAATACTCCTTACTTTATCTAATCCTAAATGACCCATACTATCGTGGTATTTATATATTACATTAGATTCCATACTCTCAGGAACATAAAACAACAATCCATCTCCCATCTTTCGATATACAATACCATTCCTTAGCTCAAAATTGCGATCCTCCTTTTTCTCTAACTGTTCACGCAACTCTTTGATTTTAGCATCTTGACTTTGACAAACCGATAGATTAAACTCGAAGGAATTCTCTTCCACTATCAGAACATCAGTTACTCTACTCAAAGCATCTACATGTTTCATTTTATCTCCACTTCGATGTTCAATAGTATAGTCATAGTTTTGCAACTCCAATGCCCATCTGGCAATTCGAGGGTTCAAATCTTTCTTATCTAAAGTGAGTTTCAACGCATTACAATCTGTAATTATCTTGAATTTTATGCCAATCAAATAATTGCGAAAACGTCTTAGCGCATAAATAATAGCCAGAGTTTCTAGCTCGAAACTATGGTACTTACTCTCTGTGTTGGTCGTACGCTTCGAAAAATAAAAAATAGGATGTAACTTACGGTCCGCTTTCTTTTGTAATAACACCGCTCCAAATCCTAGAGAGCTTGCATCGCAGTGTAACTCTGTACCATCTTTAGCATTATACACAGCCAATACAGGAGCTCTGACTAGCGCATCTTTTAAATCATTAAAAGACTTCAATTCTCGTTCTCCTATCTGAAAACTAGCGTCTTTTTTTAGTAAATCATACAATGGCTTCGCTCTAATCGAAAAGTTCTTTATGTATTTGCGAAAATAAGAGCAAAGGCCAACGAAAGAGTGAACCTTATGGACGTCCCGAGGTATCGGAAAATCTACTACTCCTTGCACACCAGCTTTAGTCGGTCTTATGCCTTCGCTACTTACTGAATATCCTAAATAATCTACATCAGTATATAAAAATTTGCACTTGTCTAATCTAAGTATAAGATGATTTTCGTTCAACGTTTCAAAAACTTGACTTAACACTCGTATGTGATCTTCTAAAGTTACCGTAGCTACTATCACATCATCAATATATACGCCTACATCACCATTCTCGATCAGTTTTTTGAAAGCTTTATTTACATGTTTTTGAAACTTCTGTGGAGCCGGTTTTAATCCGAAAGGCATTTTTGTGAACTCGAATACTCCAAACGGAGTAACAAATGCAGTAAACTTCCTTGACTCCTCGTCAACATTTATGTGATAAAAACCATCTTTAAGATCCAAGATACTAAAATAGCATTTATCTCCTACTATTTCTATCTGCTCTTCAATTACTGGTATTGGATGATTTTCACGCAAAATGACTTTATTTAAATGTCTATAATCTACACACATACGAAGTTCACCGTTCTTCTTTTTGACTAAGACTATGGGGGATGCATATTCCGACTCACTTTCTCTAATTACACCTTTTTGTAACAAATTATCCAAAATTTTCCTTAATTCTTTCTTTTCATGTTGCGACAATCTACGCGGATTATAATGGAAAGGTTTAGTATCAGTAAGAACGAGTTTTAACTCCGTTTTAACTTTCGGCTCTACAGGTTTCTCGGCTTCCACATACTTATGCCTAAACTCTTCTTTTAGTTGCTCCTGATACTCAAACGGAATTTCCGGATTTATGTTCAACTCGTTTACAACGTCTACTTCATCATTAACCTCAATATTTAGAATTTCAGCTACTAGCTGTATCATAGCCTTTTTCAGATGGTTTAGTTAAACTTAAATTAAATACTTTTAAAATATCTCTACCCAGTACAGCTGATACTCTCATAGTATTGTCAGGAACTACATATATAGTTAAATCTTTTTTCTCTATTCCATCTAAGCAAATATGTACTTTGACACTTCCCAATACATTTAACTTGCTATTATTAATACCACAAAGTTCATTAGTAACATCCAACTTATCTATACAATGACTAGGTAAATATTTTGCTTTTATAAACGTAACCGGACTACCTGTATCTATCAACGTTTCTAACTGAAATGAATAATCTGTTTTCAAATCACTTATCTTATAAGTTACAAGTTGATTAAACTCTTCATCATGCGACAACATTTTATGGACATAGTTCACCTGACCTTTATTACAATCTTTTACTACGTGTCCTACTTCCCCACAATTAAAGCATGCTCCCTTCTCCTTTGGTGGCTGCTGACATTCCTTGGCCCAGTGCCCCGTCTTGCCACAATTGTAACACCTGACAGCTTTCGGTTGATCCCTGCTAGTATCCTTCCCAGCTTTCTCAGTACTCGAACTTGAAGTAACCGCCTTATTGCTCGTCTTCTGGCTCTGCACATTCTTTCCACTCCGATTCTTCCAATCCGAGATGGTAATTTTTTCAAATGCCGCCAACAGCTCCGCTTTTGCTTTAAAACGCTGTATTCTTGCTTGATTTTGCAGTTGTGTGTCCGCAATGCCATCAATAATATAATCTACGAGTTCAGCATCTTCTACGGGCACATTATTTGCGAGCACGACTTTAGCATGATAATAGTCGCTAAAAGTCTCACCCGACTTCCATCTTCTGTTCTCAAACTCCTTGCGTAGCATCATCTTACTCGGCCGTAAATCAAACATGTCTGCCATCTTCTTCAATAAATCTTCTACGCTCATCTCGATATGCTCCGGCGAGGAATGCAACCACTGTAGCGCTTTGCCTTTTACTCTTGCACCAATAAGAATCTTGGCTGCGTTATCATCTAGTTGATACGTCGTACACAATAGTTTCACTTGACGCTCCCAATTGCAGAACAACGGCTTAACTCCATCGAAATCACACAATAACTCGATCACTGATTTTACACCAATTTTGTGTGGTGGTTGTTGCGAGCTTGCAATCGACCTCGGTGAGCTTCTCAACAGCTCATTTTCTCGCTCTGCTAACCTCAGCTCTCGCTCCATTATTGCTCTTTCTCTTCTCAACAGTGCAACCTCACGTGACAGCTCCTCCATCCCCAATGCAGATGCATGTGCTCCTGCTGCCGCTCCCTGAGATTTATCTTCTTCCGTCTGGAGATCTTTCACCCACTCTCCTGTCGGATCAGCCGCGTATAACCTGTTCACCAATTCCGCTTTTGTGCCTGATACCGGCAATCCTAACGCTGCTAACTTATCCTTCAGCTCCGCCACTTTTAAGTTCATCGGATTTTTCTCCGTTTCTTTACTCATGTTTCCGCTTCTGTACTGCGTTATTGATATATCGATTACACCCTGGCGTCACACCTCGCACTATCGATGTATCGATCCTCGCGACCTCAATATGGCTGCCGTACTGTCTCTCGGCACGCACAATGGCCACGATTCCACTTTCGCGCCAACGTTCTCCAATATGGCCGACCACGCCCCGACGAAGCCGACCTTGAGTCTCTTTCACACCGTAATTTCCTTCAGCAATGCCACCGAGCAATGCACCACTCTCACCGCAACCGTCAATGTCTTTCATAAATCGTCACCGAACGATATCTATTACGCCCTCGTCACCAAACAATATATCTGCTGCGCAATCGTCACCCCGATCAATGTCTGCCGATCGTCACCGAACGATATCCGTTAGCAATCGTCACCAAACAATGCCGAACGAATCTGTGGCAATCGTCACCGAACGATATGCCGCCGCTTGCTACCAAACGATGCCAGTAAATCGTCACCAAACGATATCAGTGGTAATCACCACCGAGCGATATGCCGCGCTCGTCACCAAACGACGCCAGGCAATCGTCACCGCACAATATCCGCGACAATCGTCACCAAACGATGTCCCTTGTGTTTCGCACACCTCCACGCGAGATGCCCGAGTCAGTCGAATCCCGTATCCCACTTCTGATATTGTAGGGGGTAAGAAAAGACTCGATTTCTTAGAGAGATTCACACACTTTATTCACCTTCCGTGCTCTCTTTCCGCCTACTGCCTCCACACTGCCCTAATGCCAACCTCACATCTTACAATTCTACCAACTCCTTAGCAACACAACACATCTTCCAATTCTACCAACTCCTTAGCAACACAATGCTCACACTTGTAACTTTATTAGAAACCGAGTTATCGCGGAAAAACCATTTTTTTACATTTTTTACTCCCGTAAAAAAAGCAAGCGGGAAACAGAGGTCGAAAACTTGAGATTAAGCTTTTCTTGAGCCCCCCAACACCCCCCAAAAGAAAAATCCTGGGTCAGAATTATGTCTTTTATAATCCGTTTTTTTGTACATAGTGACTGGACTAATTTTGAAACCGTCAAGTTTTCTTAAGGGAATCAAACACGTATTTGTCATTGCAGATAGTTGTTTTGAAACAAAAATTACACTTACCGTTTGAATGAAGAATACGCATGAAAGCGTGCAGTTTTATATCTAAGTGACAATATTCTGTGAAGTAAGTTTATAAGAAAGAAATACTTTATACTGTCACGACTTTTTCACTCCCGGACCGCTCCGGGGCGTGTGCCGGATCAAAAGGATTGAGGAGAGCAGGATGGTAGGCCTCTCCAACGATTCCCTCGCACCTCCGACACTTCGCGAAACGATTTTACCGTTGGGCGCCAGACGCGTAAATGCGCGTCCGCGAAATCGCGAAAGAAAACCGAAACGAGACGCAAAACGACACGTGCGGATGTGCGAGGAATTGGCTAGCTCGACCTAATACTCAGGCGGGGTTGATGAAGGGCAGCGCGATATTCGGCGGGGTGACGACAAAAAAAATTAATACCACGAACTCAATCGATTAACAATTTAAGAATAACATTTATTCTGCAGTCACTCAAAAACAAAACCGTAAAGGCCAATTCGGCTTCAGTCTATCTGACAGATCTATCGCTCGATAACGCGGGCGTCCGAAAACGAAACAAAAAAAAGCGGTGATAGCGCGGACGCCAGAAATGAATGGAGCGTTACGGTATCGTACCTTGAACCACACGAGCCACTGCAGTTTCCCTTGCATTTACATGAAATTAATTGCAGTAGCTCAGCAGGCGCAGGTGGGGCTTGAGTCGTGATTGGCTGTAAACCTGCAAATGTCCTTTTCCAACCCCATTCTTCCACCTGCGCCTACCGAGCTACTGTAATTAATTTCATGTAAATGCAAGGGAAACTGCAGTGGCTCGTGTGGTTGCCGAAAAGCAGGCATTAAATGTTCGATGATTTGCTATCACTGTTCCGGACAAACATGCCTGATTTCGATAACTCCGGCAGAAATTATGGCAAGTGAGATAAATGACTGTTTCAACGACGACGAAAACGACGAGCAACACCCAAACGAGCAGGTTCAACTTCAAGAAGACGATGGCGACAATCAGTCACGACCAAAACGTTCAAGACATGAATAACTTGTTATTTATTAAGTAATGAACAAAATGTATTGTGACGTGGCAGTTTCGCTGCACCGTTGCAGCGCCCCCCCGCCGTCACAAGGCACGGTTTCGCGATCTTTTCATGCCTGAGGACGGTTCAACGAATCGATACGAGATCTCCAGGGGGCCTATTCTAATCGCGTTGCGTTATTATTGATTCCTGTTTTATTTTGTATTATTTACGCGGCGCCTTACCGAGCCAAAAACAGGAGTTCCTCAAGGAGTAGCGGAGTAGACAACAAGGACGGAAGCGAAAATTTGGCGACGTCCAGCGGATTTCGAGGATGCTTGCGGGCCGCAGAGCACAGGGGAGCGCTAGAGGATACGCGTGTGGCGCGTAACACAGCGACGGACGGATCCGTGAAGGCAGGGCCCCGGGACGCCGGAGCAAAATCAACTCACCTGCCCTCTTCACTCTACTGACCGGATGCCGGGGTGGTTGGCCACCATACCCGGGCCGAAAGGAAGGAACACGGAGGCAATCACGTCCCGTCCGCTGCGCCGGGAGGAAACCCGGAAAAATTGCTGCGCGAACGAAGGGCCGTTGAGCGCCCTGCGAAAAGCCGTGATTAACGGCCCTGTGCGGCGAGACACCGCGAGCCTGCGAGCTCACCTCTTATTGGTCCGCGCGATAGTTCGCGGGGCCGCGTACGCCCGGGGTGGGGTACGCTATCGATTCCGCCATCGAGCGAGAATTTCGGGAGCATTCGTGGATCGTCCTCGGCAGCCTCGACACGCTTGCCTCAAGTCGCGATATTTTGGTACTTCGCACTTCCGTCTCTCGTACTTTGGAGCTGTTTGGAGCTGGCCGAAATCCTCGTAGCCATACTCTCGACTCTTGGGACGAAGGCAAGGACCCTCAGGAGGGAGACTGGCCTACGGTGAGGTTGCCTCGGTATTATATGATGTAAAGCCACGACACCGCTTCCCGGGTTGCGCTCTTGCTCGGGAATTCTCGCGATAATTAGTGTGTTCGCCGATCAGGCGTAATTAGTGATCGATAACGAGAGCGAAGGGCACCGGAATGGTCTCGTGGCTGTGGGATCGCGACCGAAATCATAGACTCCTGGAGATCGCGGTAGGCGCTCGATAACGCCGTTCGACATCGCAAATGCGCCATTTCTCACGTCCTTCGCGTTCACGTCCGCGCGTCTCGTGGTGTTCCGTGTTCCGCCCGGTCGGAACTTAGATTCTGCGAGTGATAAGGCTTACGTGAGAATACTCGGCGTCTCGGTTTAATTGCGTAGGATGTTATTCGCGTTGTCGTTCTACTCGTGTTCGGAGATTGCCCGCGCGCGATCCGTTGTGCGTAATTGGTGTTTGCTTTGTAGTTTCGTTCACGTTGACAGACCATTTGCGTTGGAATGTTGCTTGCGTTAACCTTCGTATTACGTGCGTTAGATTAAGTCCGTACTTTCGCGTTAGTTATAATACTCCGCGTTTCCTTGCGATTACGCCGAACTTTATCTCGCGTCATTGCAGTGCGTTCGATCCTCATTTCCTTGGGACGAGGCTTGCGCCGCAATTCTCATTCGCGTTAAATTAAGATAATTGGCGACAGAATTCTTGCGCGACTCGATGCGTGGCGTTCACGCGCTCCGAGCGTAACGCCCCATACCTTCGAGATCTTTCATGTGAGACCATATTTTCTATCTCACTCGGATTACTTCGCGTTTACTGTCGATGTTTTATATTAGCCATAAGTTGTTCTCATGTATTCCTCGGATCTAATCACCGCGCCTTCTGCGCGTTCAAGGTACGATACCGTAACGCTCCATTCATTTCTGGCGTCCGCGCTATCACCGCTTTTTTTTGTTTCGTTTTCGGACGCCCGCGTTATCGAGCGATAGATCTGTCAGATAGACTGAAGCCGAATTGGCATTTACGGTTTTGTTTTTGAGTGACTGCAGAATAAATGTTATTCTTAAATTGTTAATCGATTGAGTTCGTGGTATTAATTTTTTTTGTCGTCACCCCGCCGAATATCGCGCTGCCCTTCATCAATCCCGCCTGAGTATTAGGTCGAGCTAGCCAATTCCTCGCACATCCGCACGTGTCGTTTTGCGTCTCGTTTCGGTTTTCTTTCGCGATTTCGCGGACGCGCATTTACGCGTCTGGCGCCCAACGGTAAAATCGTTTCGCGAAGTGTCGGAAGTGCGAGGGAATCGTTGGAGAGGCCTACCATCCTGCTCTCCTCAATCCTTTTGATCCGGCACACGCCCCGGAGCGGTCCGGGAGTGAAAAAGTCGTGACAGTATAAAGTATTTCTTTCTTATAAACTTACTTCACAGAATATTGTCACTTAGATATAAAACTGCACGCTTTCATGCGTATTCTTCATTCAAACGGTAAGTGTAATTTTTGTTTCAAAACAACTATCTGCAATGACAAATACGTGTTTGATTCCCTTAAGAAAACTTGACGGTTTCAAAATTAGTCCAGTCACTATGTACAAAAAAACGGATTAAAAAAGACATAATTCTGACCCAGGATTTTTCTTTTGGGGGGTGTTGGGGGGCTCAAGAAAAGCTTAATCTCAAGTTTTCGACCTCTGTTTCCCGCTTGCTTTTTTTACGGGAGTAAAAAATGTAAAAAAATGGTTTTTCCGCGATAACTCGGTTTCTAATAAAGTTACAAGGTCGAATCAAAACTCATTTTAAAGCTTTTTTTACGCTCTACAAATTATGTCGTATAACATTTTTACGTATAATCGATTGTTTTCGAGGCATCAAACGAGAAAGGGAAATAAAAAAGTATGATATTTAGTTTTTTTCTTTTTACTCATTATTGTCGTCCGAAATTGCAAAAATGCTCAAATGAAACTTATAGAGCGTAAAAAAATCTACAATTTTTATTTGTTATTCATTTTATTTCGTTGAAAATTACGCCTTGTAGAGCGCCTCAAAGTGGAGAGTCGTCGCCATCGCGTCAGCAGTGCGTTGGTTACGTCGATACGCGGCACCGAACGCTTTCGCTAAGATTTCCGACTTTATTGACGCAAAAAGTAACATAATAGGTGTTTTTTATAGGATTTTTCCCGCTCTACAAGTTACGTTCAGTGATATTTTGGCGTACGATCGATAGTTTTCAAGATATTGAACGAGAAAAGGAAAAATTGAGCATTTTTGTTCGTTTTCTTTCTATTTTATCGATCATAATATAAGACATTTGCAGGTTTACAACCAATCACAACTCAAGCCCCACCTGCGCCTGCTGAGCTACTGCAGTTAATTTTATGTAAATGCAAGAAAAACTGTAGTGGCTCGTGTGGTTGCCGAAAAGCAAGCATTAAATGTTCGAAGATTTGCTATCCGGACAAACATGCCTGAATTCGATAACTCCGACAGAAATTATGGCAAGTCAGATGGATGACTATTTCAACGACGACGAAGACGACGAGCAACACCCGAACGAGGTTCAACTTCAAAAAGACGATGGTGACAATCAGCCACGACCAAAACGTTCAAGACACGAATAACTTGTTATTTATTAAGTAACGAACAAAATGTATAAAGTATTTTTTTTCTTATAAACTTACTTCACAGAATATTATCATTTAGATATAAAACTGCACGCTTTCGTGTATTCTTCAATAAAACGGTAAGTGTAATTTTCGTTTCAAAACAACTATCTGCAATGGCAAATACGTGTTTGATTCTCTTAAGAAAACTTGACGGTTTCAAAATATAATAATTTCAGGGGCTTTGCAAGATTTATTTGCAGGCGTAGTGCGATATGGGAGATTTTTAACCAAAAGTATATGAAATAGGGGTAGAATTTTCCGGGGAGTGTTATAGGGTGTATAGATTTTCGTTACCAATCCTTTTGGGAACCGGTATCCGAAATTTTAGCAATTTTTCGGGAAATAATTGACCGAATCTTAAAGAATTCTATGTGAAACAGGGGTAGAATTTTTCGGGGATTGCCTTAAAGTGTATAATTTTTCGTTACCGATTTATTTGGAAATCGGTATCAGAAATATTTCGAATTTTTTGGGAAATAAATGATCAAATCTTGAAAAATTATATATAAAACAGAGGTAGAATTTCCCGGGAAATGCTATAAACTGTATAGTTTTTCGTTACCGATCTTTTTGGAAACTGGTTTTTCTAATTCTTCTAATTTTTCGGGAAATAATTCACTGAATTTAAAAGAATTATAGATCAAACAGGGGTAAAATTTTCCGGGGAGTGCTATAAAGTGTATAATTTTTCGTTACCGATCTTTTTGGAAATCGGTTACAAAATTTTTCAAATTTGTGAATCTCAAAGAATTGTATACGACAGAATTGAACTTCAGTCGATAAAAAAATAATATTTTTCAATTTATAGCATTTTTATGGATTGGTGTGTATGTATGTTTGCTTAACTACTCATTCGTTAATGGATCAAATTTCTTAATCAGCCATTGCCTAATAAAGAAATTTTTTTCGATTAAGGATATTGAAACACAAATGAAGTCGTTTGAAGAAAAACGGGTAACCAGCCGATTTTCCGGGGAGTGCTATAGTGTATAGTTTTTCGTTACCGATCTTTTTGGGAATCTATATCTATAAAGAAAGATGTCCTGACTGACTGATTGACTGATTCATCAACGTCCAGTCCAAACCCCTGAACCGAATTTTTGTCAAAAATATATGAAATAGGGGTAGAATTTTCCGGGGAGTGCCACTATGTGTATAGTTTTTTGTTACTGATTTTCTGGAAACCGGTTCTTTTAATTTTTTTATTTTTCGGGAAATAATTCACCGAATCTCAAAGAATTATAGATCAAACGGGTAGAAATTTCCGGGGAGTGCTATAAAGTGTATAATTTTTTGTTACCGATTTTTTTGGAAACGGGTATCAAAATTTTTTCAATTTTTCGGGAATTTATTGAACGAATCTTAAAGAATTGTATATGAAGTAGAGGTAGAATTTTCTGGGGAGCGCCATGATGTGTACAGCTTTTGTTACCGATCTTTTCGAAAACCGGTTTTTTTAATTTTTCAAATTTTTCGGGAAATAATTGATTAAGGGTCGATTCAGACACAGCCGTGCCGTACCCGTACCGAATCCGTATCGTTAACGTTAGACAAGGATGGAGACAATAGGTATCCTTGTCTGTTGTTTCTGTTTCGTGCACGGTACGGATACGGCACGGCTGTGTCTGAATCGACCCTAATGCCCGTATTCATAGATGGTTCTTATCTTAAGGACTGAGGAAGCCTTATTGGAGGATTCCTTATTTTATCAAGACCTCCTTGTTTCATAATAAAGCCTTCATGTCTCCTTCCAGAAGGAGCTTGTTCTCTAGGAACTTTATGTATTTTATGATTTATGCCACTGTTCAGAGTACAATTTAAACCAAGAGCGCGAATAAATAACCTAACTTTGAACTGACTTTGACTGTCATTGCCTCAAAACATTTTTTATACAAGGTTATAAATACAATATATTAGCTAGTATAATTATGGACTGCGAATCCAAAAACATTCATTATGTACTGTTTTAAATAAGATGCTAAAATTGTTGATACTCGTGCAACAATACGTGATACCGATGCTTGACTGACTCCTCTAATGTCTCCGTTAACAATCTGAATAAAAAGTACATCAAAAATATAAGAAAGATTTCACAAGTATAAAGCAAAATTTATAAACATACTTGAAAACTACTTGTTGCATAAAATCGCAAAGTTATCAAAAGGATTATTGGAGAAATCGGCAGTCTGCGTTTCGCTGTAGCTGTTCGCGGTATACTAGTGGTAACAGAATATCAATTACAGCTTTTTTACTGAATCTATAGCGTTTTTGGAAAGGCTCATCTTCGTAAAACTCAATAGGATTTACCCAGTCACGAATATATCTTTTTGGCAAACGCCACCGAATATCATTTTCCACATTTTCATCTTCAAATCCATCATCTAAATTTGAATCGTTTAAAAATTCGTTATCCATTTTAATTGCAATATATACTGTAGCACTCAGTAATGACAGTACTCCGTAAAATGCAGACACTTTTGTAGGTTATATTATCGAATCTTTTGCTAATAAGGTTGCAGTCGCCGCCTCAAGGAAGCTCGTGACCTGCCTTAAGATAAGGGAGCCAATAAGACTCCTTGTTCGGTCAAGAAAGGTTTATGAAATGTAGAATAAGAAACAAGGAATCCTCATTCCTTAAGGAAGGACTATGAATACGGGCATAAATCTCAAAAAATTGTACATGAAGAAGAAGTAGAATTTTCCGGGGAGTGTTATAAAGTGTACTATTTTTTGTTGCCGATTTTTTTGGAAGCAGGTATCAGAAATTTGACGAATTTTTTGGGAAATAATTGATCGAATTTTAAAGAATTGTATATAAAACGGGTAGAATTTTCCGGGGAGTGTTATAAACTGTATAGTTTTCCGTTACCGATTTTTTTGGGAACCGGTATCTTTTTAGAAATTGGTTACAAAATTTTTTCAATTTTTTAGAAAATAATTGAGTGAATCTCAAAGAATTTATACGACGGAATTGAACTTCAATCGATAAAAAAGTAATATTTTTTAATTTATAACATTTTAGAGAGCAAGAGAGAAAGAGAGAGAGAGAGAGAGAGAGAGAGAGAGAGAGAGAGAGAGAGACTATTTGCGTGTTTTATTACATATGTCCTCCGGGGCGAAGCCCGAGTAACCAGCTAGTATTGTATATGGGGCGTTCCACATCAAATCGGACATCATTTGGCTTTTGCATCTCCGATTTTTTTGAAAATTTTTGTGTTATAGTATTGGTTGAAAAAGCCTTCCATGATTTTTTTCAATTTTTTTTGTTGAACCGTTTTTAAAATATCGATTTTTGAAAAATTACGTTACTTTTTTTTTAAACGCCCATAACTTTGCAAAAAATGGGCCAAATGGAACGGTTTTTTTTCAAAATTTGTTTTTTTAAACACATTTTTGATAAAAAATATCAAAAAAATCGTTCAAACTGTTATTCTATAAGTTTTTTAAATTTTTGACACAAATTGTTGATTTACAAAAAACACGTACTGATCAATTTTTTCCAAAATTTTTTGTAAAAAACTATCATCGTTTCCACAACTTTTAAACCTAAATTGATAATGAGATAATAACGAGATCTATTTTTTTTCGATTTTTTAATTTCTATTTTTTATTTATCCGTGCTCAAAGATATAATATAAATCTTTTTTCAGGTTTATCGGCAACAGTCATTGTTATTTATTTAAAAAAACATATTTTTATCATTTAATAAACAAATGATCGATAATTTTTATCAAGAGACACGGTAGTGTCTCGCGCCAAGTACACGCGAAGCGAGACCGCACCGTGACTCTTTTACGCGAACGCACGAGTTGCGAGTACCCGAGATGTTGTGAGATCTCATATAATGAGTGAACGGATCAAGTTTTAAGTAGGCTTGATCGATAGCTTGGGGTCCAAATAGGGGGGGGTTTCTCTCATAATATTCCACTACGTACCCTACGAGCGGAGATATTGCGACGCAAAGTCCAAATGTGAAAATTTATTTTTAAGATACTTCTTCTACGTCGACCGTCTCTCATGCCATATAACGTGATCAGAGAAAACGTCCCTTTCACTTTTTCGACACTGGCGGCGCAGGTATCGCCAGTTTCGATATCGCGCGCGTATTTCGAACGATCTAGTAGATAAATTATAGGTCGATAGACTTATCGGTCAGGAGGAAGATTCGAAGATTTCTATTTAGGTAAATTAGGTATTATACATATTGAGTCAATTGCTTCATGTATATCTAGAGAGATTTCGTATCCTTACATCGTATTACCACCGCCGCTGGAAAAGAAAGTTCTCTACGCTTGGCAGAAAGTGCCGCTAAAAAATTTTTAAGTCGATTCTTATGAATCAAGCTTGAATTCGATGTCTAAGTATCCCAGGTTGCCGATGACGAGGTCCACATAGGGCGCTCCGTAGTTTTCGGTGTCTACGTGTATTAATACCTTGAATTCGATGTCCACGTGTCCCAGGTTGCCGATGACGGGATCCAGATAGTGCGCTTCATAGTTTTCGGTGTCCAGGTGTAATCGTACGTTGAATGCGATGTCTAGGTATCCCAGGTTGCCGATGACGATGTCTAGATAGTGAGCTCCGTAGTTTTCGGTGTCCAGGTGTAATAATACGTTGAATGCGATGTCTAGGTGCCCCAGGTTGCCGATGACGAGGTCCAGATAGTGCGCTTTATAGTTTTCGGTGTCCAGGTGTAATAATACGTTGAATTCGATGTCTACGTGTTCCAGGTTGCCGATAACGAGGTCCACATAGTGCGCTCCGTAGTTTTCGGTATCTACGTGTATTAATACCTTGAATTCGATGTCCACGTGTCCCAGGTTGCCGATGACCGGATCCAGATAGTGCGCTTCATAGTTTTCGGTGTCCAGGTGTAATCGTACGTTGAATTCGACGTCTAGGTGTCCCAGGTTGCCGATGACGAGGTCCACATAGTGCGCTTCGTAGTTTTCGGTGTCCAGGTGTAATAATACCTTGAAATTGATGTTTAGGTGTCCCAGGTTGCTGATGACAAGGTCCAGATAGCGCGCTCCGTAGTTTTTGGTGTCTAGGTGTAATAATACCTTGAATTCGATGTCTACGTGTTCCCGGTTGCCGATTACGAGGTCCACATAGTGCGCTTCGTAGTTTTTGGTGTCTAGGTGTATTAATAACTTTAAATCCGAATGTAGGACACGTAAATATCGAATTCGAAATATTAATACACGTAGACACCGAAAACTACGAAACGCACTATGTGGATCTCGTCATCGGCAACGTGGGACACCTAGACATCGAATTCAACGTATTATTACACCTGGACACCGAAAACTATGGAGCGCACTATTTGTAACCCGTTATCGGCAACCTGGGATACCTAGACATCGAATTCAAGCTTGATTCATAAGAATCGACTTAAAAATTCCCTAGCGGCAGAACTAAAATTATGTCATGACATAATAAAAATTCGCTGAATAAAATTTATGTCTAAACATAATAAAAATTGGATGAATTAAAATTATGTGTTGACATAATAAAAATTGGATGAATTAAAATTATGTCTGACATAAAAATAATTCCGCATTTTTATTATGTGTATACACATAATTTTAATTCATACAATTTTTATTATGTGTACACATAATTTGTTTTCGAATGAACGTAAAACGTATTTGTTACAATATCTATATCCATTATTGAAAATCGATATGCGCGACAAAAGATCTTGTATATCATTAATTATGTTATTATTTATTATATATATTTCTATCCATATATTTTCAGTATTATTATTGTTACATTAGAAAAATTATTGGCATTTAGGATACGAATCTTTTTCCGTTAATATGTAAGTTTCGTGATTAAGAAGATCATGTCGTATTATTAACATATACCTAAGATTTATAGAATCTCGTTATTAATTTTATTATATATCGCAATTGCGCGAATCTTAAATATGTTTTGTAAAAATTATGCATAATATTCCTATGCAAGGATACTTGTCTAATTATTTCTTCCTATTGCATTTAAGTATAGAAAAATATACAATTTTTATGTGTTTGCACTTTATATTTAATGAGCAGGCAATTAAATATATATGATTCAATTTGCGTCTATGTCTCTTTATTGACTGACATAGTTATATACTTTTAAATCTTTTTCTTTTCTAAAATTCAATCAATTGAATAGCAAAAACTACGTTATCATATTATATATTTTTGGTACGTAGTGTGCAAATGTATTTTGAAATAAAGATTATATATTTTCTACTGAATTATTTACACACACGTGCGGTTTCAGATAATCATTTTTCGCCAACTCAAATATGTTCCTATTCAACTGTCAAAATATGAAAGATAATTTTATCTAGTTGTGACATTCGCTCGAATTCTCAAAATAATTTTCAAGGATGTGAGTACGAATATATATATATATATGGGACATTCCACGTCACTGAGACAGAGCTATGTCCAAAACTTGTCACGACCAAAAAAATCGTTCCTGGGCTCAAAATGTTCGTACTCTCATGTACTTTCAAAGGTCATGTGGCGCTTGTGGAAAATTCAAAATGGCGGTCAATAAGGAGTCCATTAACCCCATTAAATATAATATTTTATCCGGAAAATGACGATCCCCAAAATTTGTCACGACCAAAAAAATCGTTTTAGGGCTAAAAATGTTCGTACTCCCATGTACTTTCGAAGGTCACATGTCACATGGCATTTGCGGAATATTTAAAATGGCGGATTGAATATGGCCGTAATGCAGAAATGTCACTTGATTCGGATGAAACTCGGTACTAGGGGGTTTTCGAGGTCGCTGATTCCGAATGTGAAGTCGAAATTTGGAAATACAAGATGGCGGATTCAGTATGGCCGATCAAAATGCAGAAATGTCACTTGATTCGGATGAAACTTGGTACTAGGGAGTTTTCGAGGTCGCTGATTCCGAATGTGAAATCGAAATGTGGAAATTCAAGATAACGGAATAATATGGCCGACCGAAATGCAGAAATGTCACTTGATTCGGATGAAACTCGGTATTAGAGGGTTTTCGAAATCGCTGATTCTGAATGTGAAATCGAAATTTGGAAATTCAAGATGGCGGATCCAATATGGCTGACCAAAATGCAAAAAAGTTTTTAACAATAATTTTGCATTGGTTGTTATAACTATTAATTACGATTTTTCTTTAAAATAATAAATAGTTTAGTTAGTTAATAATAACACGAAAAGAGGCGATGAGAGCCGTACATGCTTTTACGGAATTGCTTTTCCGGTGGTTCTTCAGTCGTTGAATACGAATTTATAGCTACGAACACGTATTTTTGAAAGAAGGTACCATAAAATCATTCAAACTATCCTGTCGGTCTCAGAGCGACAAATTTTGGCGCTACTAAAGCGACAGTTTTTTTCACGTGAATCAAGTGACATTTCTGCATGTCGGTCGGCCATATGGATCCGCTATCTTGAATTTCCAAATTTCGACTTCACATTTGGAATCAGCGACCTCGAAAACCCCATAGTACCGAGTTTCATCCGAATCAAATAACATTTCTGCATTTTGGTCGACCATATTGGATCCGCCATCTTGAATTTCCACATTTCGACTTCACATTTGGAATCAGCGACCTCGAAAACCCCCTAGTACCAAGTTTCATCCGAATCAAGTGACATTTCTGCATTTCGATCGGCCATATTGGATCCGCCATCTTGTATTTTCAAATTTCGACTTCACATTCGGAATCAGCGACCTCGAAAACCTCCTAGTATCGAGTTTCATCTGAATCAAGTGACATTTCTGCATTACGGCCATATTTAATCCGCCATTTTGAATTTTCCGCAAACGCCATGTGACCTTCGAAAGTACATGGGAGTACGAACATTTTGAGCCCAGGAACGATTTTTTTGGTCGTGACAAATTTTGGACATAGCTCTGTCTCAGTTGACGTGGAATGCCCCATATATATCTATATATATAAAGGAAGATGTCCTGACTCACTCATTCACTCACTCACTCACTCATCAACGCCTAGCCCAAACCCCTGAACCGAATTTTTACCAAAAGTATATGAAATAGGGGTAGAATTTTCCGGGGAGTTCCACTAAGAAGGGATTTTTAGAAATTCGAGCCCTAACGGGGTGAAAAGAAGTAAAATGTGTTTTCACGGATTCTTTAATATCGCTTAGCCTAAACCCCTGAACCGAATTTTTACCAAAAGTATATGAAATAGGGGTAGAATTTTCCGGGGAGTGCCGCTATGTGTATAGGTTTTTGTTACCGATTCCCTGGAAATTGGTTTTTCTAATTTTTCTAATTTTTTGGGAATAAATTCACCGAATTTTAAAGAATTATAGATCAAACAGGGGTAGAATTTTCCGGGGAGTGCTTTAAAGTGTATGATTTTTCGTTACCGATCTTTTTGGAAACCGGTACGAAAATTTTTTCAATTTTTCGAGAATTTATTGACCGAATCTTAAAGAAGTAGGGGTAGAATTTTACGGGGAGCGCCATGATGTGTATAGTTTTCGTTGCCGATCTTTTTGGAAACCGGTTTTTTTAATTTTATAAATTTTTCGGGAAATAATTGATTAAATCTCAAAAAATTATACATGAAGGAGTAGAATTTCTCGGGGAGTGCTATAAAATGTACTATTTTTTGTTACCGATCTTTTTGAAAACCGGTTCGGAATGACCAAATCTCAAAAAATTGTACATAAAGTAGGGGTTAAATTTCTCGGGGAGTGCTATAAAGTATATAATTTTTCATTACCGATTTTTTTGGAAGCAGGTATCAGAAGTTTGACAAATTTTTCGAAAAGTAATTGATCGAATTTTAAAGAATTGTATATAAAACAGGGGTAGAATTTCCTGGGGAGTGCTATAAACTGTATAGTTTTTTGTTACCAATCTGAGAGAGAGAGAGGGAGAGGGAGGGGAAGGGAGAAGGAGGGAGAGGGAGGGAGAAAGAGGGAAAGAGAGGGACAGAGAGGGAGAGAGAGAGAGAGAGAGAGACAGAAAGGGAAAGAGAGAGGGAGAAAGAGAGACAAAGAGGAAGAGAGAGAGAGGGAGAGAGAGGGGGAGAGAGGGGAGAGAAAGAGAGAGAGAGAGAGAGAGAAGGAGAGAGAGAGACAGAGAGGGAGAGATCTGCTATCAAGTATATAATTTTTCGTTACCGATCTTTTTGGAAAGAGACTATTTGTGTGTCTTAATACACACATCTTCGGGGCAAAGCCCGACGGGGCATGCTAGTATATATATATATAAATATATATATATATATATATATATATATATATATAATTAATAGAAAATTATAAACGATTCGTTATGTATGAGAAATTTGCCAGAATTGCTTTTATCAAATAGAATTAATTTGCGATTAGTTGAAGGAAATAAAAGAATAAACAAATCAGGTAAGTTTCAGACACGTGTTACAGGTGTCCATCTGTAATTAACAAAAATATCGATGCCTGTAGATATCGGTACATATACAATTGCGAACAACATTCAGTAAGACACGCAAATAAAAATAAATAAAAAATTTTACAGTTAACGACTTATTAACATTAATCATGCTATATTGCGATTATGTTTTATGTTGAAATTGAAAAATATATACAAAGTGTACAACTAAAAGGGTTACAGATTATTATTTTTAAAAAACTAAGCAAATTATTAAATTGTTGTTTTTTTTAGAAATAATAGTCCGTAACACTTTCAGCTTCATACCTTGTATATACTGTTTATAAGATTATAAGATATATTGTTTATAAGATTAAGATGCGTAACACACTACAAAAAGGCGTGATATCCGTACAAAATTACCTTTTTAAAAAAAGGTAAAAAAGGCGCCAAGTACACGCATAGTAGTGTATATGTATTATGTTGTTACCCTGTTATGTTGTTACCTCGAAAAAAACAAAGTGGTAGTATTATACCTCCAAATAGCTTTACTCTGTACATACTGTTTATAAAATGCGTAATACTTGGCGCTGCTAGACCTCAAAATTTTAAATAAATAAATAAACTTATCCTATACTTAATTATAATACGACATTATCTTTTTAATCACGAAACTTACAAATTAACGGAAAAAGATTTGTATCCTAAATGCCAATAATTTTTCTAATGTAACAATAATAATACTGAAAATATATGGATAGAAATATATATAATAAATAATAACATAATTAATGATATACAAGATCTTTTGTCGCGCATATCGATTTTCAATAATGGATATAGATATTGTAACAAATACGTTTTACGTTCATTCGAAAACAAATTATGTGTACACATAATAAAAATTGTATGAATTAAAATTATGTGTATACACATAATAAAAATGCGGAATTATTTTTATGTTAGACATAATTTTAATTCATCCAATTTTTATTATGTCAAGACATAATTTTAATTCATCCAATTTTTATTATGTTTAGACATAATTTTTATTCAGCGAATTTTTATTATGTCATGACATAATTTTAGTTCTGCCGCTAGGGAATTTTTAAGTCGATTCTTATGAATCAAGCTTGAATTCGATGTCTAGGTATCCCAGGTTGCCGATAACGGGTTACAAATAGTGCGCTCCATAGTTTTCGGTGTCCAGGTGTAATAATACGTTGAATTCGATGTCTAGGTGTCCCACGTTGCCGATGACGAGATCCACATAGTGCGTTTCGTAGTTTTCGGTGTCTATGTGTATTAATACTTCGAATTCGATATTTACGTGTCCTACATTCGGATTTAAAGTTATTAATACACCTAGACACCAAAAACTACGAAGCGCACTATGTGGACCTCGTAATCGGCAATCTGGAACACGTAGACATCGAATTCAAGGTATTATTACACCTAGACACCAAAAACTACGGAGCGCGCTATCTGGACCTTGTCATCAGCAACCTGAGACACCTAGACATCAATTTCAAGGTATTATTACACCTGGACACCGAAAACTACGAAGCACACTATGTGGACCT
Source organism: Temnothorax ravouxi (assembly GCA_030770255.1). Lineage (NCBI taxonomy): Eukaryota > Metazoa > Arthropoda > Insecta > Hymenoptera > Formicidae > Temnothorax > Temnothorax ravouxi. The sequence goes on from JASTWP010000588.1 coordinate 101,714, forward strand.
CGTCATCGGCAACCTGGGACACCTAGACGTCGAATTCAACGTACGATTACACCTGGACACCGAAAACTATGAAGCGCGCTATCTGAATCCGGTCATCGGCAACCTGGGACACGTGGACATCGAATTCAAGGTATTAATACACATTGATACCGAAAACTACGGAGCGCACTATGTGGACCTCGTCATCGGCAACCTGGGACACCTAGACGTCGAATTCAACGTACGATTACACCTGGACACCGAAAACTATGAAGCGCACTATCTGGATCCCGTCATCGGCAACCTGAGACACGTGGACATCGAATTCAAGGTATTAATACACGTAGATACCGAAAACTACGGAGCGCCGCACTATGTGGACCTCGTCATCGGCAACCTGGAACACGTAGACATCGAATTCAACGTATTATTACACCTGGACACCGAAAACTATAAAGCGCACTATCTGGACCTCGTCATCGGCAACCTGGGGCACCTAGACATCGCATTCAACGTATTATTACACCTGGACACCGAAAACTACGGAGCTCACTATCTAGACATCGTCATCGGCAACCTGGGATACCTAGACATCGCATTCAACGTACGATTACACCTGGACACCGAAAACTATGAAGCGCACTATCTGGATCCCGTCATCGGCAACCTGGGACACGTGGACATCGATTTCAAGGTATTAATACACGTAGACACCGAAAACTACGGAGCGCACTATGTGGACCTCGTCATCGGCAACCTGGGATACCTAGACATCGAATTCAAGCTTGATTCATAATAATCGACTTAAAAATTTTTTAGCGGCACTTTCTGCCAAGCGTAGAGAACTTTCTTTTCCAGCGGCGGTGGTAATACGATGTAAGGATACGAAATCTCTCTAGATATACATGAAGCAATTGACTCAATATGTATAATACCTAATTTACCTAAATAGAAATCTTTGAATCTTCCTCCTGACCGATAAGTCTATCGACCTATAATTTATCTACTAGATCGTTCGAATTACGCGCGCGATATCGAAACTGGCGATACCTGCGCCGCCAGTGTCGAAAAAGTGAAAGGGACATTTTCTCTGATCACGTGATATGGCATGAGAGACGGTCGACGTAGAAGAAGTATCTTAAGGAGGTTGGACCAGTTTGGTCAACCAAAGATTTTCGTTTGTAAAAAATATATATGATAGTATAGGATCTACCGCATGTGTGAGAATAATTTCAGATTTATTGACCATCCAGGAGCTGAGATATTAATTTCCAAAAATACGTCGTTTTACATGGGGTTATATGGAGAAAGCGTTGACGGCGATGATTGATCCCAATTTTCTTTAATATCAAGTAAAGATAAACGCTCAAAAAACGTGCCTACGCGTACAGTAAATTAATGCGAACATTTAGAACGCAAGAAAACACGTATTCACCACCTAATAACAAATATATTACGAGTTAAAGCGATCGAAATTAGACTGAAACAGCAGTTGATAGTTCGCGAGTAGGTAGATGTAGCAACGCAGCGTCGGCAATGTAACCCTAACCTTACCCAGAATGACAGAAAATTAACCGGCATTATAACTTGGGTCATTTAGAATCTCTAAACCTTTTTTACATTATCTTGAACACTGAATTAGTGCTATACAAAAGGAATACTGTTGTTTTTAGTCGAATTGTGAGATATTGTGGAATTTCATTCGTTTATAAAATTTTTTTTATTTTCTTTTTAATTAATTTTTATAATATTTCGGGCATGCTATTTAAATGCCAATAAAAATAGAATACTTACATTTTGCAACAATCCTTTTATTAGTATAGTAACATTAATGTTTTACATATATAGTATATAGATATCTCTCATTATAATGACTATTCAGTTACATGAGGATCGTTATTTTATAACGGTCGATTGTTATAAACTCTACTATCACATTTCGATATACTAACAAAAGATTAACATCGACGGTGGCTACGATAGTAATTTCTTAATCTCTGTAATTAAACTAAGCAGAATCTTTTTATTTTTTGTGACGCGAGGGCGGCCGTTTACATCTTCTCCTAAAAGCATAGTAACCGCGTCTTCGCCACCATCAGAATACGATTTCTTTAGAGAGTCGATAGTTACACCAGCCTTCGCCATTTTCGTAAGCATTCCTGTGGATACTCCCCCCTTCAGACAATCCAAACCACCTCTGTTCACTTTAGTTTTAGCAGCTTCCACCTGTGCCATAAGTACCGAGTGTACAGTCACGGCATTGGATCGTAGTTCTTCGTTGTTGATGCCTACAGACTCAATTATATTGGCCAGCATCCTAACGTCTACTAAACTATCATGAGCACCATCGGCAGCTCCGCTTCCCACCAAATCCTCAGCCAAAACCGATTGACGAAAGGACTTTTTAGCTTTTATTCTTTCTGGTAGTTTTTTCTTCAAAAGAGGCAGGGTATCGCAGAATCCAAACACCACTGATTGAAAGTCTTGCAACAATCTCAGAGATCTCAACTCGTTCAATAGCATAGGGGCATCAAAACGTCCGCCATTATGGGCAATGAGAATTACAGGACCAGGTGTCAAGAAGTCGATGAAAGATTTCAAGGCCAGCCTGCGCGGCATGGTTTTCATCTTTTCCCCATTTCGAAACAATTCTTCATCATCCACACTCAACCCTAGGGGAGATAGAAAAGGTTCCATTATTATTTTAAAAACCCGTTTTTTTTACCACTAAAGAATATCATACCTGTCACGAGAGACGCACTCGGTGAAAAGCCATGTGAGGGCACAATGAAAGCGTTGAATTCTTGCAAACCGAGTTTGGCGGAGACTTGGACGATTTCGGATGTTTTCGATAGCCCTGTTGTTTCTAGATCGAAAAACGCTAAGGCACTGGTGCTCGGAATTGGAGTATTTCGAATCGAGTAGCTATTATCGAGTTCTACAAAAGTATTGAAACCACATCCTGAAGAATAAGTAATGCCTTCCTTATTTTCTGCCCTCGTGTTTGTATGGTGACGTTGCTGGTATAGTTGTCGGCGTCGGCGTTTCTTCTCTACAGTTTTAGCAGAAAGTGCTCGCGCCGCTCTCAGCTTATCTTTTTGAGCTCGATACTTCTCAGTATGTTTACCCGGTGAGAGGTTTAATTTCGTATTAACTGATACCACGTACGAAGTGCCACAATTCTTTTGGCAGACAGCAGACGCCACGCGAAAGTCATTCGACTCAGATCCTCCGTAGTGGTTGCGTTTAGTCGTTTTACTGAGGGATATATTGTGAAATGATTCGTTCCCTTGAGTTGAGCCACATGGCGCGAGACGTTTCGCATTGGCAGCAAACTTTCGCAACACATCCGTTAGCGAAGCTTTCATGTTCTCATCGGTTAGACCTTTACCTCCGGGTAGGATCTTGTGCGAATATGTAGTTGGATCTTTATTGTATCCACACCAGGTTCCACAGTTCGAGTGGTCGTCGAAGGCGTGTGGAACTATGTTTAGAAGACCAGTCCTGACGGCTTCCTCATTATCTTTATTTTTTTCGAGTACGCAACCGAAACAATACTTGATGTAATCAATTACTTTACTCGGGATCTTCAGAGCCCACAGTGCTTTACTAAGGGTGCAGACAGCGTGATTTTTATCCGACTCCTTTTCAACTGGATGCTCTGATTCGCGTCGAAGTTGGGCTATAGTAGATGAATCGTCATCACCGATGATCGTACCAATCACAACGCCCTCCTCCTTAAGCATTGGATTTTTCGCGAAAATTTCCACAGCCATCGAGGCTTCCATAGATTTTGAACTGCCAGTGTGATTCAGTCGACAGTCATGATCTTCCGGTGGGTGACCCTTCTCACAGAGGATGCACCGTTTATTTCTAGTTGCATAGCCGATAACTAATTTATTCTTGGATCCGATCCCGATGCCATGAGCTGAAACACGTATATAACACAAATAGCTACAAACCAGAGAACAAAATAATAGTGCTATAAATTATATATCCGCAATATTGCAAATTTACCAGTAAGACTATTATAGCTTCGACCCGACCCTTTCTTTTGCCATCCGGCGTCGTATGCAGCTTTCAACTCTACTATATAATTTTGATCTTCTGGGCTTTCCAAATTGTTTGATCTAGGGGATATGAAACAGATAATAAATTCTAATTATACAAGTAAAAGCATACACAAATCTAGTTCTATTATTGAGCGTTCTGGGATAGTCCTTCCGAAAATTATAGGAACGTTGAAGTACCTAGTAAAATGAATACAAAATAATCGGCCGTTCTAATAAAGCGAGAAAATAATATAACAGCTACAACATATTCGTGGAAATTAGAGAGAGTCATACAATCAGATTTTAAGCAAATAAACACAGATGTTCGAGATTTGGGTGTTAAATATTTAAGACGAAACGATCACTTTAAATATTTACCATAAAAAAAACTATTAACGCATCCAAATATAAAGCAGCAAATAAGTAAAAAAATTGTACCAACTTTATTAACAAATTCTACGTTACGAGTCCGGAAACCCTGAAAGCGAAATCAAAAAGCAACATACAGCAAAGTATACGAGACAAACTACGATAACTATACATCCATAATGAGGTCCCATGATGTAATATTTAATATTTATCCGATATAATAAGTAAAAGGCATTCAGTTAGCAACAACGATCAACACTTTCATCATTACACTATACTACAGCTACTGATTACTCAATACATTTTTAACTGCCACAATGTTTTCAGTGGTGTACTGCTCTTCGGGTCCTTAGTTCAATTCCGATCAGTTTTCATAGGCACAGATATTACATGAAACATCTACAAGTTCTAAAAACCCTGAAATAAATTCACGTTTATTTATTAAATTTATTCAATAATTAGTCTAAAATAGTTCTCAATGGGGAAGTGAACTTTTATTTATTTTTTCTGTCTTAATTGCATTAGTGCAACGCAGATGAGTTTTTGCATCTGCGCTGTCAATTGCATATGTGATACGATATTTTTCACAATAATTTGTTATCAGATTCTTTACGCATTTTCACAAAGTAACGTAGCACATAAAAATAGTAATAAATAAGAATTAAAGTTTTCTTACGACATGTCAGCTAACATCAAATCCTTTTCGAGTCTCAAAGCTTCTCTACAACTTTCACGTGCTAAGTCCTCCAGCGATTTGCCCACATACCGTTCATTCCGCTTAAGCATTTTGCTATTAATGATAGGAATATTAAGTATCGACAAAATCGTGTTCATGTGTGTAGTACCAATGCCTGCGTCAATCATAGCTAAAACATAATTTCGAGAGTAAATAACAATGCGCACACAAGATAAATCTGTTTCTTTTTTATGTTTCTTACCGAGAGCACTTTTAGCATTCACGTCGTATTGAGTGCGATTGCCGTCCTCACGCTTTTTGTAGCATTTACTCGATCGAACCTCATAAAGCAAGAGGCACGTATGACATCTCACACGAAAGATACTGGCAAGGCCGATGACACTTTCGTCTTCAACATACCGAAACGATAGTGGAGCGTCACAAGCCGGGCACCACATTTCTTCTGCTAACATTTTAATTTCTACGACACGACGCCCATCGACAATAGATTCCTTCGAATCCTCGTTCTGTATTTTACGTCTCTTACACGCGTTTTTGAGATTTTCCTTCCACTGGAGCTTCCTTTTCGTAGAAAACTTTCCGTTTGTGTCACGGACACGATAACCTTTCGCGGGCATGTTTACGTTGAGCAACTGCCGCTGCGTGGCTCAACACAGAGGCGAGCACTGCTACCAACCTCACAAAAGTGCAACGTTGCCAAGTTTCTATCGTAATTAATATAATCGACGGAAAGTTATTAAAAAATCGACAGCTTATATAATTGTCAAGGGAGCTACCAGTATTAATCATTATTTCATTCTATCAACGGCAAAACATATATTCATGCCATTTTTATATTGAAATAATTAGCAATACCACAAGTTTTCAAGTTGGCATTGGCAAAAAAATGTTTCGTTTTTAGCTAATTAAAATATAAAGATGCATAATATGATACTTTTACTATACGTTTTATGCAATAGCAGCGTATGGAGAATAAAATGATACTTAATACAGATTTTTTAATGACCTAATAAAAAACTTTTTTCTAAACCGTCAATTGACTCAACTGGACCGGTCCAACCTCCCTCCGCTCGTAGGGTACGTAGCGGAATATTATGAGAGAAACCCCCCCTAGTTGGACCCCAAGCTATCGATCAAGCCTACTTAAAACTTGATCCGTTCACTCATTATATGAGATCTCACAACATCTCGGGTACTCGCAACTCGTGCGTTCGCGTAAAAGAGTCACGGTGCGGTCTCGCTTCGCGTGTACTTGGCGCGAGACACTACCGTGTCTCTTGATAAAAATTATCGATCATTTGTTTATTAAATGATAAAAATAAGTTTTTTTAAATAAATAACAATGACTGTTGCCGATAAACCTGAAAAAAGATTTATATTATATTTTTGAGCACGGATAAATAAAAAATAGAAATTAAAAAATCGAAAAAAAATAGATCCCGTTATTATCTCATTATCAATTTAGGCTTAAAAGTTGTGGAATCGATGATAGTTTTTTACAAAAAATTTTGGAAAAAATCGATCAGTACGTGTTTTTTGTAAATCAACAATTTGTGTCAAAAATTTAAAAATCTTATAGAAATACAGTTTGAACGATTTTTTTGATATTTTTTATCAAAAGTGTGTTTAAAAAGACAAATTTTGAAAAAAGAAACGTCTTATTTGGCCCATTTTTTGCAAAATTATGGGCGTTTAAAAAAATAGTAACGTAATTTTTCAAAAGTCGATATTTTGAAAACGGTTCGACAAAAAAACTTGAAAAAAATCATGGAGGCCTCTTTCAACTAATACTAAAACAAAAAATTTTCAAAAAAATCGGAGATGCAACAGCCAAATGGTGTTCGATTTGGCGTGGAACGCCCCATATATAGAGGAAATTACCCGATTATGAGATACCATATCTATTTTGTGTGATTGCCGGAAGTCTATGGGCAGAATTGAAAAATATAGTAGGTCATTTTGAAAGGAATTTAATAAGCTTTAAGATGCTAAAATGTAAAATTTAATTTAAATATTAATTTTGCTGAAAATTTGAAAAATGTGAAAAATGAGCTTTCGGAAAAATCGCAAAAGTGTGCTCCTAATATGAGAGACCCCGGGAAATATATATCGCTAATAAAGTGCAAAATACATCAGTATTACTATTAAAAACCTTTATTTAATGTTTCTCAAATACACATGTGATACAGAAGCATATTTGCAACAATCGTAAACCCACTTATACTCACAATCAATATTGTACCTAATCTTCCCCCTCCACCCTTCCCTCTTAAATCAAGATCAGCATAGTCTTATAAATTCGTATAAACCTTAATTCCCTTAACGTTAATATAGTATTTTCTCTTCTTTTATTACTATACAATAACTTTCATAATCCAGCAACCCAGAAGTACCCTGAGTACCTCATGTTACGAGCACCACGCCTTGCGGTTTCACGATCACCAAATCTAATCTCTACAATTGAGCAACTCAACATATCCCGTATTTTCCTATTAATACGACCTTACTCTATCGCTGCATGCAGAACTTATTGCCAAATATTTATTAATTATATAATAAACAAGGTTTAAAGACTCATATCCATGGTACTTGACAACATCCAATTTCAGAATTTCTTTCTCTGCAACGACTACACGCACGATCAAACAATGAATTTTTTACTAAATAGGTTTTACCCCAAGGGCAATAAGTTCATGGTGGAACCAACAGATAGGGCCTATTAGTTTAGCAGAAACCTCGCTGTCGCATATTAGGAGCCTATCTCATAATAGGGGACTTTTTTTTATCTTATAACAGAGTAGGTGTATAAAATTTCGCAAAAAGTTGTCATGCTGATTTCAAAAGTGTTGTAATGTAAAGGGAATACGTCTATATTATAGGTTTAAAATACACTTGCTACAAATTAAATTTAATAGAGATATAACACATTTTTGACAATAACTGTGATCCTTCGCTTTAGATATATTCTTTTATATATAAATTTGTACAAGAGTTATATATAAAATGCATATACATAAATTCTTATTCGCGGATCATATTATTCTTTTAAAATTTGTAAAAGTATTTTTTCTTATAAACGACCGTGAATTAATTTTTTACATTTTAGTTTAAATTGTAAAAAAATTAATCGCAAAGCTAAACCAAAGATTTCTTTTACATTAATAAACATAAATGTTATCTTACAACTTTATTTTTTTTGTCATAAAATTGTTACTATAAAACAAAAATACCAATCAATCGATAAATATGTGTTTACATCATTACATTTAAATCTTGTTTGACGTACCTTTTGCTGTCAGTTTACTTTTCTATTATTGTACTTGTAAAACTAAATGTAAGAAAATAGTTTTGAGTGATTGTGGAATCTATGAAACAAGAAGCATATGATTAGTGAGTCTCAGAATAATTCGTGTAATGTTTCTTGCTCTGAACATCTCTCTTTATTTTTAGTTTTAAGTAAGCTGATTACTATTAAGCTGTTTGTTATTATTAATTTCTTAAGTTACTCTTAATTATTTTTAATATTTTGTGACTGATTACTGATATTATTACTATATATACATACTATTTTTTTTCTATACTAATAAAACTACAATAAAACAATATTTCTAAATAACCAATAATCCTTGTGACTAAATATTGGTATTTATAAAAGAACCTTGCCAACCCAGTAATTTTATGTTAGATAAAACTTTAAATATTTGTAAGAAAAATACATTTTAGAAAGATTTCAACTAGAGTTGAAGGACAATTTTAAGAAATAAAATTATCTCATATGTCATATAAACCTGTTTGTCGTATAAACCTGATTTTTCTGTAGAGGTTCTCCATCATCTTCATTAACTTTAATCAGCAATCTGTTTTTTGGTTTATATACCTATATTTTAATTAATACATTTAATTTTTGTATTTTTATTGAGTACTTCTAACTTCTAGCATATTCACATATAAAAGATACGCATTACAATGCGTATAAGTTAAAAAAAAATTTTTTTAACAAAAAGTAATTTCCGAATTACGATTATATAGAAGATCGGATTAAAATATTGTTAAAAGCATTGTAAAACTAAATACTTTTATTTTTATTTTCTTTTTTTATTATCTACACAGAGTGACCATTCAGAACCTATGCGACAAACTCCGAAAAACAATAGATCTCGCAAAGAGAACCATTTTCTGTAAAGCAACTTATGTTTTCTGACAGGTTTTAGGAGAAATTTATTATAATTATAAGATGAATTATTTATTTATTGTTTCAAGTACACTTACAGACAGTTTTCAGAAGACGTTCAAAATGTCTACCCTGAACTTAATTACATTATGACACCGTCATAACATTGATTGTAGGACTCTATCAAACATTTGAGAGCATGTTAAGGCCAACTGTAGCGCAGAATGCAATCAGGTTCAGAACTATCTAAGAAGTATCTGCGCGGTCGCGTAACTCCTAACGATGTGTCAGAGAACGAGAGAACATAGGTTGCCTCACAGAAAATGGTCCTTTCTTCGAGATCTATCGTTCCTGAGAGTTTGTGCAGAGGTCCTAAATCGGCCTGCATTTTATTCAAATTTATTGACAAAAGGACATTCAAGATACTAATTTTTTTCAAATAAGTTCAGAATGATGTAGAATAAATAAGAAATTATATTCAATTTTATTTACTAGATTTTAAAGAACAAACTTTTCTTTCCTTTGCCTCGTTAAAGATTGTCATACGACATTTCTTCACCGACTCTCTTTTATCGTTTACGGAAAAACCTATCATTAGATTTTAAGTATTTATATATGTATATCTAGCTAATATTACAATATGTCCTGTAGTCATCGATGGAAATCTGAAAGATAGCGTTTTAAAATGCATTAATCGTTATTTCAGTTAGGATCCATTTCTAAGTGTTTCTAAGTGACTGATATGTCAAAGAAAAATATTTTGACTGTGGAATCATGATTTTATATCATGATAAATAGCTAAAACACTGTAAATGACACAAGAATCAATATCGTATAATTAGCAGAAGAAAGTAAACTCATAAAGGCTCTAACTGAAAGAATTTAGTCACTCTGATATCTCATAAAACTCTGATATCTGTTCATTATTTATGATCTGTAATAAAATGTTTTTTAGTTGTTATCGCGCGTTAATCAATTTGTTTTGCACACATACAGACACGCGTGCACACACAGACAAACATATATTTTGTTTCTTGCTTTTAATATTATTGTAATTTTTAAATCAATTTTTTCATTTTTTAAATAAATTTGATATAAAAATTTGTAATAAATTAATAAAAAATTTAAGCGGCACAAATACAAACGCGCGTACGCACCTCTTTCTCTCTTTCTTTCTCACTGTTTTTTTCTTTCTTTTTTCTTTTATCAATTTATCGGTTTGTCTCATTCGTAAAAACGTCCCTGGTAGAAATTGCCTTGCCGGCGCCACGACATTTGTCAGCGCCATGCAAGGTTGCCACGCTACAGCCTTATCTTACCCCGTGTTTCTTTTTTACTGGCAGTGCTGAAAATATATAGTTTGCGTCACGTAACTATAGATTTTCAGTACTGGCAGTGAATAAAGAAACACAGCCTTAAAACACTGGAAAGAGCCATATCATAGGGCCATGTCCGCGCCTAATGGCATTTATACATAACCTAAAGTTGAACGGGCGCAGATCTGAATTTGACTGCGTTTCTAATGCGGCCCACACTTGTGCCACATTAGATGCTGTCGAGATTCTTCTCATCCCTTATAAAAAAGTAGTACTGGTTTTAATACTGAAAAAAGTATTGGTGAAAGTACTGAAAACATAAGTTCTCAAAGTACTACTAAATTTGACCATACTGACTTTGTCAGTACTCCTTCCCAGTACTTATCCAGTACTCATCCAATACTCATTCAGTACTCCCTCCAATACTCCTTCCAGTACTTTCTCCAATACTCCCCCAGTACACCCTCCAGTACTTTCTCCAGTACTCCCCCAGTACTTCCCCCAGTACTTCCTCTAGTACTCTTTTAGTAGTTATTGAATACTCGTGGGATATTAACGTGTGGCACAGGCGCAGTACTTGCGCAGTAACTTGCGTAGTACTATCCAAGTAGAACAAAAAGTCAAGATTGTATATAGGCTTAGAGTTTAGGAACTCTTGTCTTAGGCGACAAGCGCTCAAAAATATCTGATTTGGTCCCGTAGGGGGTCTCCTCTTATACAAGTCGGTGCAGAATCTTGAACTCGAGAGAATGCTTGGGCGAGGCGACGCCTAGCGGCGTCGATGCGAACTGCCCATTTTACTAGTGTTGCCGCGTGGCCGTGTATCACTGGTGGCTTGACCGCCACAAAGATGATATCAAAATAACGTCATATTGATAGTTTAGTGTGTTAATTTAGTATTTTATTAATCTAGTATTTCCAAGATACGTTAAGAAAAAGTAGTACTAGCAATCAGTACTGAGTAAGTGATCAGTACTCAGTACTGAGTTAGTGATCAGTACTCGTAGTATTGACAGTATTAGTATGTTAATACTCATAAATATTGCAAAATAGTCAGTACTGTGCTTATTGGTTCTTACAGTACTGGCAGTACTATCATGATAGTACTCCGAATATTAATCTGATAAAGTACTGATTACTTCAATACTTTGAAATACTAATGAGTATTATTGCTTGTAGTACTGCCAGTACTGTAAGCACTGACAGACACAGTACTGACCATTCTGCAGTATTCATGAGTATTAACATACTAATACTTTCAATACTACGAGTACTGATCACTCAGTACTGAGTACTGATTGCTAGTACTACTTTTTCGTAAGAGATTGGCTTTTCTAGATCGATTTCTTAATTGTTTTAGAAGCGATCGATCTGCATGTGCATTAAAATTGAGACAGGATTATTTTATCCTTCACCTGCTGTGCCGCGGCCGGGATCCTTCGGCTAGCAGGGCTTTACTAATTTATCCGGCAATAAATGATAATAATTAATAATAAATATTAATAAATAATAATAAATAATAATAAATAATAATAAATAAATGATAAATAAATAATTTAGCTCGGCAATAAATAATAAATAATTAAATTGGGCGCCATTCAATTTTAGAAAAACTGATAAACTTATATTATTACGAATTTTTCGCACGAGACGTCACAAAGGGTTTTCCGTTAAAACCTAAAAGCAGTATTTTATAAATATTTTTGTAAATATTTTATAACCTTTATTTTATTATACACTTTTACTTATTATAGATGCAGTAATCATATTAATTAATAAATTATAGATTTTAATGCATTTTATGCCAGCTCTACATCACTCTTACTAAAAAATACCGTTGAATTATTTAACTATAATTGGCAAAAAAACTATAATATTATAAACTATTGGTGAGACCGATAGTGTTTAATAGGTTTCTCATCAATAATCGAATAGTTCAATAGTATTTTTTTATAGGGCAGTCATCCACGTGCCACGTTGAAAACTCGCTAGTCCCATGTTTGCATTATGATAGTACCTTACTGGCGCCATGTTAGCGCCATGCACGTGCCACGATAAAAACTCGCTAATCCGATGTCTGCATTATGATAATACCTTTCCTTATAAAAAAGTATTACTGGTAAATTAGGTTTTACAAATTTTTTACATAAAATTTATTTCTTTCATTATCATGAAATAATTCATTGATTTAATTATTGTTGTATATGTCAGAATAATGCACCACTCGTTTTCGATACATATGTCCATATTCCCTTAATAGCGTAATACAAGAATAACTGCGAGTGACTTGCGAGGTCGCCGGTTGGCGCAAGACTCCGATCCCCGCGAGCTCCGCACACGAGTTCGGTTCCCCTTGCGGTGATACGCGGACCTACTTGTGTCGCTAGCCTCGCGGACGCAATTCTCTTAGAAGGCGCGCGCTATTTAGAATAGTGACGCGCGCTGCTTACGCCGATACATAACAACTCTTCTCCCCGTAAATTTTAATGCGATAAATAATGGCCGAAACGATCCGGCGGTTTTCGCTTTCGCGCTGGCCGTTCCTGGCTCGCCACCAACGCAGTTGGTGCTTTAGACGCAGCTGGTAGATTGGGGTGGACGGTTTTATCTGGCGCCTCCTCCTCCTCGACATCCGAAAGCGTATTCGGAGCCTCTTGTTCAGAAGACGCTTTCGACAGTCTCTCTCTCTCTCTCTCTGATAACTGTTGCGGTGATTCACGATCTCCGTTCCGATTCTTAGAATCTAAATTTACATCCGGACTTCCGTAATCCAACATTTGCATTAGAGTATTGTCGGCCGTTGCCGAACCTACCGCTCGCATTTGATTCACGTGTCGTTTCCAAATTGTATTATTTTGCAACTGCACTTTATAATGTAATCTACCTAATTTTTCAATTACTCTCCCAAAACGCCATTTAATGTTTTTATCTATGTATTCGCGTACAGCTACTCTCTCTCCTATCTTAAATTGTTTAATAGTCATATCGCTTTTGACCTTCTGTTCCGTTCTAGGAAAGATCAGGTTTAGTCTGCTATTTAAATTTCTCAAACATTAGTTCCGCTGGCGATTTTCTAGACTCCTGATGTGGTAACAGTCGGTAGTGGAATAAGATCTTTTGCAAGTTTCGTTTAACATTTTTATTGGTAGTCCCTAATTTCCGTAGGCCTTATTTCAATGTTTGAACAAAACGTTCTGCTAACCCATTTGTCGCTGGGTTGTATGGCGCTGTGCATTTATGAAAAATACCATTTTGCTTTAAAAAAAATTGAAATTTTTTAGAGATAACGTTCGGCCATTATCCGATACTAGTACTTGTGGCAATCCAAATGTGGTAAAGATTTCTCGACAATTTTCTATAGTTGTTTCTGCGTTAATATTTTTCACGATATGCACCTCTGGCCATCGGGTATAAGCATCGACCAGAACCAAAAAGTTATACCCCAGGAAGGGTCCCGCAAAATCTATATGTATGCGTTGAAAAGGTTTTGTTGCAGGTTCCCAACTATGTTTAATTTTGACGCTTTTAGGATTATTGCTAAATGTATTGCATGCGCTACAATTTTTTGCTAACATTTCAATATCCTTATTTATGCCAGACCACCAGCAAAAATTTCTACTTAAATTTTTCATTTTAACGCAACCGAAATGCCCTGCGTGTAACTCTCTCAAGACTCTACTCGTTAAAGATTTTGAAATTACTACTCTTTCTTTTCTGAAAATTATTCCTTCTTGTGAGGAAAATTTGTTATCCTGGTAACCTAAAGGTACGAGGCTTTTTCCTTGTTCTAATGCATTTACTATTTTTGCTAGTGCTTTGTCTTTACGCGTTTCTTTATAAATTTCTTTCGCTGTTACTGGTAATGTTTCTTTCCATTAGGAATACATCTATGGGGTCGTACTCCCCTATCCGCTTTTCTGCTATTGGTAATCGCGATAGTCCATCCGCATTACCGTGGTCACTTGACTTTATATATTTAATTGAGAAATTGAATGCCTGTAAAAATATGGCATAGTGTTGCATTCTCATCGCGCTATACGCTGGCAAACCTTTTTGTTGATTGAAAATCTGCGTCAATGGCTTATGATCTGTTACCAACGTGAAGTGATTACCATACAAAAACTGATGAAATTTTTTAATACCAAATATGATCGCATACGCTTCCTTATCGATTTGGGCGTACTTTCTTTGCGTTTCTGTAAGTGAGTTTGAGGCGCACTGTATCATTCGCTCGCTTCCATCCGGGTATACGTGTGATAATACCGCGCCCACTCCATACGGGCTAGCGTCAGTGGCCAAAACAATTGGCAACTTCGTATCAAATGGAACTAATATTTTCTCTTTCTCAAATTCCGCTTTTGCCCGTTTAAACGCTACTTCACAATCCCTTGTCCATTTAAAGGCAACATTCTTTTTAAGTAAATTGTTCAATGGGCGTAGTAAATCACTTAGATGTCTAATAAATCTCCCGTAATAATTAATTAACCCAATAAATGCTCTTAGTTCTGTGATATTGGTAGGTCTCGGCATTAGCCGTACCGCTTCAATCTTATTTTTTTCTTTAGAAATTTTATTTTTACCAATTTTGTACCCACAATAACTAATACTGTCTTTAAGAAATTCACATTTATTTTTATTAATGCATATATTATGCTTCGCTAATCTTTTAAAAACTAGTTCTAATCGTTGCATATGTTTTTTTCGGTTCTTTCCCGAAATTCTTATATCGTCCAAAAATACCGCAATTCCTGGAATTCCCTTTTAAATCTCCTCTATTGTTCGTTGCCAAATTGCTGGCGCTGACGCTACTCCGTACATCAATCGGTTACTTCGGTATAACCCTTTATGTGTATTTAGCGTTAAAATCTCTTTATCTTGTTCGGCTAACGGTAATTGTAAATACGCCTGCTTTAAATCTATTTTTAAGAATACTCTTCCCTCCGCCATTGATACGAAAAGTTCGTCTGTTGTCGGTAAGGGGTGTTCATCCACGATTAGCCATGGATTTACCGTGACTTTGAAATCACCGCAAATACGGATTTGGCCGTTCTTTTTCAGTACTGGTACTATGGGCGTGGCCCATCTTGAAGACTCTATTTTTTCTAAAACTAGACACTAGAGACGCGCGCTTCGCGCGCGCTATTTAGCTTTAACATTATGCTATTACTATTATACTATTAACCCTTGATACACACAACTGTCAAAATATACAATGACAGCTGCAAATGAAGTAAGCGCAGCAAGAGAACCAATCGGCATCGCGGTAAAAAGGAAACAATAAATTCGACTATCGACTTAACACGCCTTTTTTAAGAGTGGATTCCTGCTTGGACTAATTTTTCTAATTTAACTTTAATTTTTTCTTTTAATTTAAGTGGGACTGTTCGGCTTTTTAAAAATACCGGCCTTGCATTCTTTTTTAATTTTAAATGAGCTTCGACCTTACGCATGGATGAACATTCCTCACTTATTATCTCCGGGTATTTATTAAATAATTGCTCTAAACTATCGCAATCTTGTGTCTCAAGCGTTTTAATATTTTCAATTTTCTTTAAACTCGACTTTACTTTTTCGAGAATTTTTAACTGGTTGATCCACTCACGGCCTAATAATGGATTTCGATCGTAGTGAACCACATACATATTCAATTCGCGCATGTTGTTTACATCGCGTACCCTGACCTTGACAAATCCTAACGGCGCAAAATTCTGTTTACAGTAGGAACGCAACCTTAATTGTGTCCTCTGTATCTTTAACCTTGGAAATATTTTCCGCAACCATTTTTCGCTCACCAGAGTGACCGCCGCTCCGCAATCTACTTCGAAGCTGACCCGCCGCTTTTCCAGAGAAAGAGAGACTGTGAATTTCTCGCAAAACCGAGCGTGTTCCGTCTCGTCCAGTCTGAAAACTTCTTCTAGCAATTGTGTCTTACACTTCTTCTTGCAGACTTTCTGCAAATGCCCTAGTCCGCCGCACTCGTGACATTTCACGTGTCGAGGGAGAGTGCAATCAGGCGCCAGATGATTCCGTCCACATCTATAACAAGAAACGCTATTAGATTTTAAATTATGCGACGGTTGTGGCTTTGACTTATAATTTATGTTTTTTCCGTGTTTGGAATTCTTCTGTTGTCCCTTGTGTTTGGCCTCGTCGTCCTTCTTCTTCTTCCCTCTGGCGCCCGCTCCAACGAAATCTACGGCAACGGCTGTCTCCGCTTTCAGCTCGCTTACGCCTTTCTCTGCTAATTCCGCTGGCCGTTTTCAACGCTGATTCCATCGTCAAGTTTGCGGTCTCCAACAACCGCCCTTGAATCCGTTGGTTCCGCAGCCCGTACACGAATTGGTTTCTAAGTTTGGTTTTCAGATATTCCCCGAACCTACAATGTAGTGACAGCTTTTGTAACGCCGCCATGTATTCTTGAGCGCTTTTCTCTGGCAACTGTACTCGTTTTCGAAAAACGAAAATTTCCGCTATCTCTAACGGTTCCGGGGCATAATATTCCTTCAACTTGTTTAACAAGGTGTTGTACGGAATTTGGTATGGATCCTCGGGATCTAGTCGATCGCACAGGATTTCAAATGCCTCTACGCCCAGAAAATGTAATAGATATGCGACCTTCTCTTGTCCCTCTTGTATTAGAAATACTTTAAACGCTCCTTCCAACCGCTGTAGCCATCTTTGAAACGTTTGCTGCTTCGGATCGAAATAATCCACGCAAATGGTGCTACGTCCGGAAGCTTGTTCCGTTGTCTGTGGAATCAGCTATCCGGCGGCATTTAATCCGGAGGTTTGCGCGCTCTGATTCAGCATCCCTGTCGAACACTTAGCCGTTCTTCTAGAACGCTCCGCGCCTTGCACTCAACGATCACGTGGCTTCTCTACCTCATGTGCCCACGTACTCGGCCAGCGCGTGTCTTAATTATCACTCCTTTCCCAGTGATTAATTAAGATCCCATCCTCGTCGCCAACTGTTGTATATGTCAGAATAATGCACCACTCGTTTTCGATACATATGTCTTATTCCCTTAATAGCGTAATACAAGAATAACTGCGAGTGACTTGCGAGGTCGCCGGTTGGCACAAGACTCCGATCCCCGCAACCCCCGCACACGAGTTCGGTTCCCCTTACGGTGATACGCGGACCTACTTGTGTCGCTAGCCTCGCGGACGCAATTCTCTTAGAAGGCGCGCGCTATTTAGAATAGTGACGCGCGCTGCTTACGCCGATACATAACAATTATTATGTTTCTTAAGATGATTTTTAAAAAATTATATATTTGCGCTGGGGTTATGACATATGTAGACTATATATAACACATTAAATTAAGAAGTGGTCTACCACGTAAGGCAGTTGGCTCACGATCCAAAGGTCCCGAGTTCAAATTCCACCAAGGTAAACCCGGGAAAAAATGATTAGATATAATCATATATAATTATATCTGGTATATATATAATTATATATAATTATATATGTTTTTATATGGAGTCATATCTTTCTAATTATACATGGTCACATGTGCAATCAGTGGTCCCACATACAACCAAATATAGCACCATATCTACTTGTATATAAATGTATATAATTTTATGTGAAGTCAGATATAATGATATGTGAGTAGTGCACTTTACATTTAACTAGATATAGTATTATATACAACTATATATGCAGTCATATATAGCCAGATTTATTAATGTGACTAATCTGGCGCTATATACAACCAGATATAGCACCATATATAATCGTATATAAATGTATGTGAAGCCAGATATGATGATGTGTGAGTACTGCAGTACTGCACCCGACATATAACTAAATATAGTATTATATACAATTATATATGCAGTCATATATAGCCAGATATATTTATGTGACTAATCTGGCGCTATATACAACCAGATATAGCACCATATTTAATCGTATATAAATGTATGTGAAGCCAGATATAATGATATATGAGTAAGTGCACCCTACATATAACTAGATATAACATTATATAAAACTATATATGAAATCATATATAGCCAGATATATTAATGTAACTAATTTTGTCCTATGTACAACTAGATATAGCACTATATCTGTATAGATACAGATTCGCAAGTCATCATATATGCTACAGATATTTAATCCTAAATTTAAAAATTTATTTGAATCGGATCGTTTTTATATATATATTACAGATATTAAATTCAAAAATTTGTTACATAATATTATATAATTCAGTATTATAAAATAATACTGCAGGTCACGTGTGCGTGGAACTTGGAAAACTTTCAGCGTAATATTTAACAACCCGGAAAAAAAATTATATATAATTATATATAAATATATATGATTATATATAATGCAATTATATATAAATTTTGTCTCTATATGATCATATATAATTATATATAATTATATATAATCATATATGATCATATATGTACCTATAGTCAATATATATTAAAAAAGAACTGTTAACTTTAATAATAAAGCATTGATAAATTAAGATGTATATTTTTTCCAAAGCTATAGAATCAAAAGTGAAATGACTTATTCCATGCATATATTACAACTTTGGCACTGCTTGACATGAGACAGTGCCGTGTCTCTTGATACCGTTTTTATACAACTGTCCGTCAAATTTTAAATATGAGAAACGAATCTTATTAAATATATATTATATATAAAAAGTTTCACATACATTTTGACATGATTATATATAAGTTCATATAATTTATATATAAAGTTTAAGCATTTATTTATGTAGATTACATATGATTATATATAACCATATATAAACTTAAATTCGGATTATCCGATAGATGGCATCCGATAGGATTTATTTCTCGTATTTAAAATTTGACAAAAAGTGGTATAAGAATGGTATCAAGAAACACACGGCAGTATCTCACGCCAAGCAGCTCTAAGTTATATGTAAATCATTTCACTTTTGATTCTGGCTTTTGAAAAAATATACACTTAATTTATCAATGCTTTATTCCTTAATCGAAGTTAACAGAATTCTTTTTTAATCTATATAAAATATTTATTATGTTAGATATAATCACATATAATTATATATAAAATCGACATTAGATATAATTAGATATAAAAAATGGCCCCATATAATTTGTATATAATTACATAATACCACATACAATTATATATAACCATATATGGTTATATAATTATATGTGGTTATATGTA
Organism: Temnothorax ravouxi; assembly: GCA_030770255.1. Lineage (NCBI taxonomy): Eukaryota > Metazoa > Arthropoda > Insecta > Hymenoptera > Formicidae > Temnothorax > Temnothorax ravouxi. The sequence goes on from JASTWP010000588.1 coordinate 121,491, forward strand.
ATTATATACAATTATATACAATTTTATCAGCTCATTTTTTATATCTAATTATATCTAATGTCGATTTTATATAATTATATGTGATTATATCTAATCATTTTTTTCTCGGGAAGTGTTTTTCAAATACAAAAAAATATTTATAATCATAGACTGCATCTTTAGACGTCTCGTCAGGGCATGTATTAGATAAAGTTTTCGATTTTGGATTTTATATCAAATTATATGATCAGCTTGGCAGTCGATTTTTTCTGTGGCTCCTTACCGACTATTTACTCTAGAAAATCGATCTCGAAAATCACAAATTTTGCATTATTTTTGTTGTGAGCGCACAACGATTTATAGATTAAGTATTGCACTTGGCAACTCCGAGTTGCCTCCTATCAGTAATTTGACCTTAGCGACAAAGACCGCTGACGCGAAGACCTGCCTAAGTTTCGGGAATGACCAAATATGGTCATCCCGGACATCACGGTGCCAAAAACGCTGACAACGAAGTCAGCAACACCGAGCGGATAAAGAGCCCGCCTTTTCGACGAGCGGCGGGCAGTCGTTAGTCAACCATAAGATAATAACGTGCGTCGCGTATATTTAAGATCGCAACTTCACGCGGGTCGTTAATAAAATAAAAGAAGCTGTATTAAAGGATAAAGAGAAATATATTTGGTTGTTTATGTTATACATCGCGACGAGTGTTTCTTCTCCGACCCGAGATTCCTAAATCCTGTGCCGACCCAGAGAGCAACTCCCGGTACCGGCACAACATTTTATACTAGACACTACAGACGCGCGCTTTGCGCGCGCTATTTAGCTTTAACATTATGCTATTACTATTAAACTATTAACTTCTTGATACACACAATACACACAACTGTCAAAATATATACGATGACAGCTGCAAATGAAGTAAGCGCAGCGAGAGAACCAATTGGCATCGCGGAAAAGCGGCAACAAAAAACTTCGAGATATGCGAGTATCGACTTAACATGTCCTTTTTTAGAAAGGACTAGACACTACAGACGCGCGCTTCGCGCGCGCGCTACTTTAACATTATCCTATTACTATTACACTGTTAACCTTTGATACACACAACTGTCAAAATATACAATGACAGCTGCAAATGAAGTAATAACTCGAAGTAATAACTCGTACACAACGCATCAAGATAACCAATCGGCATCGCGGAAAAAAGGCAACAATAATTTCGATACAAACGCAATTCACTCAGTTAACACGCCTTTTTTAAAAGTGGATAGTACAATAACGAATATTGAGGATTTCGTGACCTGTTTATTAAACATATAAGTATATCAACATATACTTTATGTTGATTTGTGCGTACGACGGCTTTAATTAATGTGCACTGAGTGCGTACTGGTGCGTCCAACCGAATTCGCTATTAATTATTCTAAATTTATAAAATTTCTCTGTATATTACATTTTTTGTAAAACATTTTTTACTTCCTTCTATTAGATGTCCTTGATTGCTGAATTCATCAATCTTAATTTTTACACTTTTCTTTCCGGTTGCTCTAGAAAATACCACATAAAGTTGACCATGAGCAAATACAGGATGTGGCAAATAAATCCGAACTTTTTCTAAACTTTGTCCTTGTGATTTATTGATTGTCATAGCAAATGACACTCGAATAGGGAACTGTCTTCGTTTAAACTTAAATGCTGATAATTGAACATCGTTTGAATTTTTGTTATAAATTCGAATGTCTCTCTCAAATGGAGGCTCACCATCAACATTTTGAAAAACCACGGTTATTTTATTAGCTCGTGGAGCATTGTATCTTCTTTGATTGTGTTGAGAATCATTTCGAAAAGACAACATTAAATTTATGGCTTCATTGTCTCTTGGATTAAGATCTTGTTCAACTTGACACATTATCTTAAAAGTTTTTGCAAATTCATTGCATTGAATCATACAGTAGGACAAATCTTTCATTAAGACTGGATCACACTTTTGATTGGCTTTATTATTCATTCTATGATTAACAGCTTCTTCTGTATCTAAAAAATAAAGCTGCGCAAAACGCGGAGCTTGCCCATCCGCTGGGCTCATTGCCGTTGTGGTCAAATGGTGATATTGCCCATGAATTTTCAAGCAAGAAGGAGCATTGTTCACAACATCTAATGGATTTCTATTGCCCGGGGCACCCATGGAAGCCATAGCTAAAGCGCTATTATATGAACAAATATTATCAATGAAATTTTTTGATACAGAATTATTTCCCATATATAATTTTTTTTAAAAATTAGGACAATTTATTGATGGTTTTAATTTAAGCTTGCCCTTTTGGCAACAATATGTAAATTTTTCATCTTTAGATTTTTTACATGCAAAGTTTAACGATTTACAAAATTGACATTCTACATTTATATTTGGCCAAGTGTATGCACTGGCACATTTATTTTATGTTCCTTGGAAATTAGTGCAATATGATGATTTAATTGTCTAGTTTGGTGCCTTCCCTGAGCATATCTCTGAGCATCAGTTTTGAGTCGTTGACTCCTTGCGTCATCATTTTCATTGACCCTCTGCTGAGCATGTCTCTGAGCATCAGCTTTGAGTCGCTGAGTCCTTGCGTCGTTATTTTCATTCGATCTATGCTGAGAATTTCTTTGAGCATTAGCTCGGAGGATGTTCTTATAATGCTGTCGCATATTAGGAGCCTATCTCATAATACTTTCTTCTACATTTTATAACAATCCCGGGGAAATTCTACCTTTATTTCATATGTAATTCTTTAATATTCAATTATTTCCCGAGAAATTGAAAAAATTTCGTAACCGGTTTATAAAAAAGATCGTTAACGAAAAATAATACACTTTATAGCACTTCCTAAAAAATTCTACCTCTACTTCATATACAATTGCTTGAGATTCGATAAATTAATTTCCGAAAAATTAGAAAATTTTCTGATACCGATTTCCCAAAAAATCGGTAACGAAAAATTATACACTTTATGGCAATCCCCGGGAAATTCTACCCCTACTTCATATAATTAAATTCTTTAAAATTCGGTCAATTAATTTTCGAAAAATTGGACATGTAACCGGCTTCCAAAAAGATTGGTAACAAAAAATAATACACTTTATAGCACTCCCTACAAAATTCTACCTCTATTTCATATAATTCTTTAAGATTCGGTCAATTAATTTCCGAAAAATTGGAAAAATTTTGTAACCGGTTTCCAAAAAAATTGGTAACGAAAAACTATACATTTTATAGCATTTTCCGGAAAATTCTACCTCTACTTCATATATAATTCTTTAAGATTCGGTCAATTATTTCCCGAAGAATTGGAAAAAATAAAAAAATTGGTTTCCAGAAAATCGGTAGCGAAATACTATACACTTTATGGCACTTCCCGGGAAATTCTACCCCTATTTCATGTACCCTTGGTAAAAATTCGGTCCACTAACGAATGAGTAGTTCGCGGTCAGACATACAGACAGACGGTACTTATGTAATAGTATGATACAGACGGCCAGAAAAAGAAGGCTCTATCACGGTTTCAATCACATATTTTCGCATTTTTCGATTAGATGAAGTGAGAAAAAACATTGCTTTTTGTACATTAGATTTCGAAGAATCCGATGCAACCATAAAATATATAGTTTACCGGAGATTTTGCTGCTAATTTTTTAGTTTATTTTAGTGAAAATGCGGTAATCAAACAGACATTTTTTGGTCGAGGTGAGGTTGGGAAGACTTGGCAACGCCGCTAGCTAATTACTGTAGTTGCAGGTTATGGGGCTCGTCTTTCTTAGCCGAATTAGATAGTGATTGACACCCCTGTTATGCGTTTTGAAACCCTTTCTCAGTAATTGTCAAAATTCAATCGAAAAGGATCGAGATGTAACCTCACTTGTAACCTTTCTCGACGACTCGCATGATCAGCTGATCAAAACGGAGTCAAATAAAAAAAATTACAGAATTTGGAAAAAATAACATACTTTGTCACGTATAAAATTTTACACCATAATTCATAAAATTGTTTTTCCCTTAGCAAAAATTGCCTGAAATATATTTCTGAACGTGAAAACCTACAAACAGTCACATGACTAGCGCGCACGTAGCGACACGCTTACCTTAAGAAACAGTTATAAAATAGTAATAAAATTTCAAAAAAAAATTTTTTTTTACGCCGGATGAATATCATATAAGGGTTACTGCTGCCATGTTAGCGCCATGCCAGCGCCATGCCAGCACCATGCCAGCACCACATCAGGTCTGAGGCGCCAGCGGGCAAAACGTGACGTTTTGCGGATGGCGCTTACCAGCGTGCCATGCCAGCTCCTGAAATGGCAATGTGGCACGCTGGTCAGTGCCATGCAAGCGCCCAGTCAAAATTTCTACCAAGGGTTGCATAATTTTAATAATATTATGTGTAGGCATTGTGCGAAAGCTCGTTGAAGAACAGACGTTTGAGAAATTGAAACAGCAACGCAAGTAAAATGTCATTTTTTTGCATAGTTTCTCTCAACAACATCTCGTAACTGACTTTACAAATTTTATTGGAGATGATTGGAATTTATAACTTACAAAGATAAATTATATCAGAAAAGTGCCGTTAGATCTTTGAATGTAGGTTTTGTTCACAACAAATTTTTATAATCGATACTAGACCGTGCGTAGAATTATATGTGCCTGTACATATGTAACGTAACGTTCTATTTCTTTCAAATATTTTATACGGAAATTTTTAACTTTTTCTCTAGAACATAATTAGAATAAATTGAAAATATTGTATCTTGTGCCTGTTTGTATCATAAGTTATCGTTAAAACGCATTTTTTCAACTCTTTTAGTTGATCTCATATAATTACTAAAGTTTGACTGTGTCATCGAGAGCTGCCTCTCTCGCCTCTTATTGATAATAATTTTGGTGCTGGCAAGTACATATATCCGTCAAATACTCATTTTTAACTACTTTATTAGTTCACTTTATTTTTATTTTTTATCAACTTTTGTAATGAAGAAAATTCTGTGTATATTATTTTGTTTGGCAAGCACTTAATAAATAAATAAACGTTGTAATGACCTTACCAGTTGTCACGTTATGCTACGTATTTATTATATTCATAGCTTTAGTTCTCGATGATCTCTCGAGGCAGTAGAATCATTATATTTCTAACATTAAAAACTTGTAGTGGTGAAACACATTTACTAAAATTAATTGCTACATTCCCTGGGCCTGGGCCAGTAATCTTGATTCGGCCAGAAACAACGAATTCTCCTGCCGTCCCGCGTCGTTCTCCCACGGTGCATCCGCTCGCGCGTCCACCCGCGTCCCCGCGCCGGGCCCGCGTTTCACCCTCCACGCGACGTCCACTGTGATGAACTGTTGTTGTTTACCTCGCGATTCATAACCTGCCTCTGCCTGCAACTGAGTGACTGAGGGGGGTCCACAGTGCCTAGCTGTGCCTTTCTGTGAAACGTAGCCCCTCGTACGATGCAGACGACGCTCGAGGTTTCTCTTGGTCACTAATGTTTGCAGGCGTACGCGTAAGCGCCAGTTCTCACCGATCATTCCCAAATTTTCCAGTGATATGAAGAAGGAAAGGCCGTGACGGAAGGGAATTCGAAGACAAGAGTAGCCCCGGTGAATGCAGGAACATGCCTTCAGCAACCGGTATGTAAGACATACGTAAGGTATACATATTTCACTCCTATTTGCAATGTAAAGAAATGTAGTAACAATAATTCTACGTATATATGATACGTATTTGTGATGACGCAACATATATAGATTAAAAGTTGTGTATACTGACGCTGGATCAGGAGCATTGAAAGTGAAATCTACATATATGTATCCAGGTGATAGATAAAGGACATACGCATTACGCATTACAGGAATATGGGAGCAAAGTAAATAAAGGGCAAGTTCCAAGTGGACAAAAGTATAGGTGCGATAAAAGAGATAGATGTCACTGCGATAATGTGTTAGTACACATGCAACTATTGAGGACATGCATTCGTATTCAGTCAGTGCAAGAGAAGATGTGCCTTTCAACAAAATTTGTGAAGCAATGCACATGTCTGTTGAAAGCTGCGCTTCAAAAGATCAATTTAGCGTTTTAACAATTGACATTTATATAATTGATTAAGAATCATGTAACTATGTTACGAATAAAGATGTCGTTTTTTTGGAGATATGCATTTATAATTCTGCATAGATTGTACGAATATTTAATTCTCTATATAAACTTTTAAAGAGACCTGTTTAAAAAAGTATCTCACTTTCATGTTCCTGGTATTTAAATTGTGATAACAATCTGTAAAACTAGTTTTATATACAGTGAACAGTCTATATACTTTGTGGAATATTAAGCTGATATCTTATAAGCTAATCAAGAAATTATAGAAAAGCGCTGCATAACTTTATGTTTGTCATGCATAATTTATGCTATACATATCTACTTGTTTAATGATATTACATGATTGTGCGAATAATTTTTTAGGCGGGACCAACCAAATAGGACAGCAGAAGGGAGGGGGGACTATGCCCAGTAATGAAGAATGTGGAATCAGAGATGTATGGGGACACAATCTAGAAGAGGAGTTTCGTACAATTCGTCAAGTCGTACAACAATATCAGTACATTGCGATGGATACAGAATTTCCGGGTGTTGTAGCTAGGCCTATTGGTAAGAATGCATATTTTTGTAGAAATTTCATAAGATTTTTGCAATATGTCGTTTCCGGCAACACATATACGAATTGCAAATTTTTTATTTGAAACAGGAGAATTCAGAACTAATGCCGACTATCAATACCAGCTCTTACGTTGCAATGTAGATCTTCTGCGAATAATTCAACTTGGTCTCACATTCCTTGACGAGTCGGGGAATACGCCAGGCGGTAGCTATACAACATGGCAATTTAATTTTAAATTCAACTTACAGTAAGTTCGTGTTTTACTAACATTAACAGAGTTAATCTAATTCTTGGTTCTTAAGATAATTACATTAATATTTTTTTATCTTTTTTTTTAATAACTCAGGTAATAAGATATGTACATTTTGTTGTTGCTAGTGAAGACATGTATGCACAGGATAGTATAGATATGCTACAAAATAGTGGTATACAGTTCAAGAAACATGAAGAGGAGGGCATCGATCCTTTAGAGTTTGCCGAGCTGTTAATGACATCGGGAATTGTTCTTGTTGATGACATAAAATGGCTGTCCTTTCATTCTGGCTACGATTTTGGTTACTTATTGAAACTCCTGACGGATCAAAAGTTACCACAGGAGGAAAGTGAATTTTTCGAGCTTCTTAGGATATACTTTCCGACGATATATGATGTAAAAGTGAGTTGTTTTTTTTTCTAAGTAAAATTAATTAAAAATATAAAGACATAAAATACGTCTTATTTTTATATTACACAGTACTTAATGAAATCGTGCAAGAATCTGAAAGGTGGTTTACAAGAGGTGGCAGAACAGCTGGAAATTCAGAGAGTAGGTCCTCAGCATCAAGCCGGCTCCGATTCCCTTCTTACTGGGATGGTCTTTTTTAAGATGCGAGAAGTAAGTAATTTAATTTAACAAGATGTAATTTATCAAATAATTATGAAAATATTGATATGTATTACATTTGTATGTAGAATTCTCTAATTTGCTTTCATTATTCCAGATGTTTTTTGAAGATAATATTGATGATGCAAAGTACTGTGGACACCTATATGGTTTGGGAACGTCATTTGTCATGAATGGATCTGGCGGATATATGGACAGTAATGGAGATAATGCCTCGACGTCGTAATATTAAAGAAAGAACCGTAACAGAGAGATTATTTCATTACAAATAAAATGTTATAAAAAAGTCTTTTCACTTAATGATGAAGTGTATGGTTCATATCCGTAATGTTATATTGACATCATTGCTGTAGGTTTCCACACGAAAGGCAATTTAGACGTGTCTCTTTAAGATCTCTCTTCCTTACTTTTAATTTTTTTGAATTCTTTCTGTGACTTTTTGTAGGTTTCTTCTGTGATACGTACCATCAATCGAAAAGATTTACAACATTGAACACATACAAAAGTGTAATATAATTTTTTTTGTAAACATTTGGACAATATTGATATAAGATACCGTCGCAGTACAAAAATTCCATAATTTCCTCTACTTTTAAGATCCTTGCAGTATACATATCTAACTACTCGAATGATGCATAAAGAAAACGAGAAAGTTGCTTAAAATACCCAAACCAAACCAATAATTTACAGCTAAATGTATCAATAATGTTTGGTACGTTTGACATTTACAAGAGTATTTCACGATAGACGATTTTTTTTATTTATCACAAGTATGAAGCAAGTATATCTAATTATTGTATTATACGATTAATAATATAATGAAAAGATATGTTTTTCTATCTCTCTCTCTCTCTCTCTCTCTCTCTCCTCTCTCTCTCTCTCTCTCTCTCTCTCTCGCTCTCTTGAATATTATAAAAAAAATTCGTCCGTTGAATGTGAACTCATCGAACATTATTGATGCACCCTGTACTTGCCACACTAT